>JAGDYQ010000250.1:857026-949526 GCA_021962125.1 Bulinus truncatus
AGTGAAACTAAGCCTAACGTATTCTTGGTAATTACTGTAGCTCTTATTCAAGGATAATTATCACCTCCTCAGCATTAACTTGCAGCTGTTACATTTCCTGTGTCCTCTGCTTAAAGCAGAAAATCTGCTGTTATTTTTTAGAAATTTTGTTTCAGAGTTAATTTATTGTTTCTAGCTTATTTAATACGTTTCCGCCCCCATACTTGATTTCATTTTTTTTTTTTTTTCTTTTTTTTTTTTTTTAATAAACTCAAAATTAATTGTTCCTACTACAACTTTCAGTTTCGTCTTTCCATTTTGCATGCAGGAAATAACAACATGGATGATCTAGGAGCCGTAACACATAAATAGTAAAAATACAGTCGGCATAGTAAAATTATTGAAACAATTTTTGAAGTCTAATGATAAAGTCACAGTGGAAATCTCTAGAAGACTAAGAAATTTAGTCAGCAAACTGAGATACGCTTTCACACCAGAATATTAAACAAATTTAGAACACTTAGATATTCCCTTAGACAAAGTAACTTCATCAATTCTGTCAGGCAAACTGACAAAGTTATTTCTCTTTTTAACTAAATCTTTAGTTTTATTAATGTTTTAACAAAATTCCAATTAAGCCTACAACTATAAGCTAACATTCAATTTGTTGATTACACACACACTTAGAATTATACATTTTTTAAAACCCAATAAATCATGCTTGAAAAGTTATTTTTTATTTTGCACATATTTCAACATATGCTAAATTTTTTTAATGTATTATTTCTTGTTTTTCTTTTAGGTGCTAATGGGTGATAAATTTTATGAATAATGCATTTATATGTTCTTATTATTTATTCTTTTGCCTAAACATTTCTTTCTACAATCACCGTATTGCCACTTAAATTCATCCATTCTAATTGCATAATTAGAAAATAGTGTGTTCAGTTATTTGAGTGAATATCCTGTTGCTTTTTGTTGTTTTTTTTTTTTACCGATTTTATTACGTCATGCTGACTTTTGATTAGCGAAGTTTATTTTAACTGTTTTTTTTCAAATAATAAACTTTTTAGGCGCTTTTCTTAGCAAATTATTGTTAACTACTCTACTTACATTTGATTGAAAGTCATTTATAAATGTTAAAAGTTTATTTTAACTTGTATATTCTGTGAGAATTTGAACTAAGAGAGGAGAATAGAAAAATAAAGTCTATGTGAATAAAATTATATATTATTTTGCCATTTATTTATATGTACATAAAGATTTTTATATACATAATACTACTGTAAGATATGTGGAGATATATCATTTATGTTTTTTTGCATTTTTTGATAGATGCAATATGAAATTACCAATTAGCATTGAATTTTGTAATTATCATACATAGTGATAAATTTTTAAGCAAAACTTTTTAATACCTTTTGGTTTAAAATAATGTAAAAATAAACAAAATCCCAACAACTGATTGATATAATCATTTGACTCCTGTGAATCCACTATATTTAGTCCCCTAACTTTTTCTTTTTATTTGCATTGTTGTATAACATTGTTGTATACAATAAATGTTTCTGTTGTCCAGTAACAAGCCCTATCTAAAATTTAGTTTGAATTATTTTGGAAATAGTTTTTCACATTTTCCACTGTCTTTTCAGTTCCTATTTTATGTCAAACAATATTTAATAAATATGACCATATATCTTCTGATTACAAACTGACTTATTCTCATGTTAAACCATTTTTGCTTAGTGATCTTATTCTCCTATTTGTATATGGGTACTATATCTTCAAAGAATTTTTTAGGCATTCCAATATTATTGTACATTAAAAGAAAAATCCTTTTGTTAATTTAGAAGTAAATGCTAGAATCAAAATGTAGGAAACAAGTTTCCTCAATCAATTTAATCGATTATTTATGAGATATTCAAGGCACTTACCTAAATAATTATGTTTTAGCTATTAATTAAGATCAGTTGAATTTTGTTGTTTTTATAGGTCAGCAAAAAAATACTTTTTCAAACTTTGACCATGTTAAAACTAAAATCCAAAAGAATAGTCGATTATTCCTGCCTCTGTATTTAAGGACTGTATGAGTAGTAGTTTGGTTTTCTGCATTTGCTTACGTTCACTAAATGTTTGTGTTTGTTTAAATAAATTTTTTAATGTCATATATTTCGAATACACACATTCAGACCGTGTTAGCTTTTAAAAGATAAAAAAATTGTTTATCAAAACTATAAAAAGAGCTTTGGAGCCAGTGAGAATGTTTTATAAACAATGTAAATCTAAATCCAACATAATGTTTTTCTGGATACTTTTTTAAATTCCAGTTTTATTTACTGTGATGCTGGTGAGCTGTATTTATTTTAATCTTTCTAAATATTACACACACATAAATGTTATTATTGGCCTTAATAATAAGTGTTGGATATCTTTTAAGATGCCACTCATCTTATGTTTAGATACTGCTTTCATAGTTTTGTGCTGCCTGAAATATTTTTTTGATGTGTAAATGCCAAAATTTATTTTTATGATAAATGACATAATGTGTTCTTGTTTTTAATTATTATACAAAGCAGTGATTGGTTCCATAATTTTTGATAACAGACATAATAATGTTCCTTACGATTTTCTTGTATTTTTTTTTTTACAATGTGTAACAACTTTTTCAAAAAATTTTCACTTATCCTTTTTTTAGCTAATATCTGATCACTGATTTTTATCCTGAATAAGATTTTTTTATCGATTTATCCTGTCCCATTTTTTTATAAATTTATCTATGCAGTATATCCTATGTATTGTTATAAATGTTTTTAAAATATCCTAATAACGAGATGGTTAATAAATAATTTATAACTTGTTGGCTAATGAACATTCCATCCATGTTACTCTTTGAACATTCCATTGTGAAAGTTCATATTTTAATAAACATAAATTCAAAGTGACTCTTATTTTTACACTGCTTATGAAAATGAATACATGTTGCTTTATGTATTGGAATTATGATAATATATGTTTAGTAAGCTCAAAAAAATTGTGTAATAATAAACCAAACTTGGTTTGTTTAAAATACTAATAAAGGAGATCACTGAAAAATATTTAAAAGAGTTCATTTTCAAATATTTTCTTAAATCTTATATTGCGTGATAATTTTTTAATATTCGTTCATCAGCTTACAATATTTATGTATGCGCAAATACAATTTTTAGCCTATATATATATATATATACATAAAATGCCTATCTTCTGTGTTTGCAAAGTAAAAAAATCGCTCATTGGTAATAAAAGGAAATTCCCATTTATAGCAAAGTTTTACATTGAAAGTTTTTCTCTAAGAATAGGTGAAATTGTAAAAATGTATATGACTAGTTGGAAGATAGGATCATTATAGATTTCAATTTAACTATTTATTGTTTTCACTACTTTGGTTACTATTTTTGCATGTTGAGCAGGCTGTTTGGCAAGTATAATAAAATATAGACCTATAAATTAAGTTAATCTATGAAACAATATTTAACTGTGAGAATCTCATCAGAATTGACTATAAGGTCCGCAGAGTACAGATAGTATAAACTGCATTATTAACAATGTGGGTTATGTAAAGAAAAGTCAGTTTTTGTAGCACAGGAAAAAACTAAGTTAAAAAAAAAATAATTTAAATAATAACTTTTTTTTAAAATCAATTTTTATTTTGTTCTGGATGTTAACTTAGTTGTTAAATTAACAAGTGTAAACATTTCAGAAATATTGCACAGTATTAGTTATACAATGAAATACTTTTTTTTTACAAAGATGAGTCAGGGAAAAAAAAAACAACTAAATAAAATGAAACAAATTTTAAAAGTTTAGCCTTATATTCTTTAGCTCAACTGCAATGATAAAAATCTAAATATTTCATTTTGAGTTTAATTGAATCAAATTTTTTTTTCTTTTAAATTGTGTTGTCACACTGAGCACAAGAATATAAAGCCAGTACAAATATATATATATATAGATATGAGTTTAAATATTTCCAAACATCAAACTGAAAGATACAGTCATTTGCTGCATTTGAAATTCATGCAGCTGATATCATTATTTCAAATAGAAAAAAAAGATAACAGATAAATATTTATAGAGGCCAATTCAATTTGGAAGCACCAAGAGTTTATTAATATGAAACAATGGAGGGCAAGGATAGCCAGACCATAGCGAAATCTCAATATTTATAAGTCATAATAAAGTGGACTGGTACAATCTGAAAAAAGTTCCCTTAAGCCCCCCAAGGGCAGATGTAGAATTCATATGTTTCAGAAACCTGGGCATATAAAGAGATTGTGTGATTAGCACAATGCCAAAAGCCTTTACTCCCCCAGCTTAAAGTCAGGCAACAAATTAAAGCTGGGTGGGACTTGTGGAACTTCAACCAACTTAAACCAGTACCTGAACAAAATCCCAAGGTTCTCACTGAGGTTTGAATTCAGGACTCTGGTTGACAGTCATGGGCTCTACACCACACAACCACTTGCCTGTGTACAAAAACTGAAGTGCATTTGAATAAATCCACTTCAGAATCACAAACAGCAAGAAATGAAGAAGTAAGTAAAACTTAAAAAAAAATTCTCTTTAACACTACCTGTATAATTTATTGCCTGTAACAAAAAAAAAAATTTAAGTACAAGTAAAAAAGGAAGCATTTAATTTTAGTTTGCAGAAATAAGAGTTCAGATCATTAAGGTAAACATTATAACATGGACTAAAAACAACAACTGCAGCTTTGAAATTGAGTGGAATGTTACAAGACAACAGATTTATTTCAGCAAGGACTAAAACATTACAGATTTGTTTCTGTATTTTAGTCTCAGGGATGATGGAAGAGCGGTTCATTTACGACAGACTGTACAAAGTATATATAAGTTTTCTTATACTTTTAAGAAGGTTGTTTTGTTTCGATTGATAATTATGAACCCATCAACAGGTTTATCCAAACTTCAGCTTCACCAAGTCTCAACAATTTAAAACCACTCCAGATTTTTTTTTAACCCACCATTTGCTAAATCATTTATTTAACAAACCAAATTATTTGTAGTTGAGACCATCGGCAGTTAAAGTTTTCATTATTATTTAAAAAAGCTCAAAAAAAAAAAAAGATATGTCTTAAAAGTGGATAAGCTCTTGTGTTACTTTACATGTAATAGCATCACAGTCTGTCTTATATGTGGATAAGATCATGAGTGTTACTTTACACGTAATAGCATCTCATACAGGACTTGTATTGCTATGAATTATCTGACAGACTCTGACCGAAATTAAGCATTTGTTAAAAAAATATTCTGAGAATTTATGCTCTCCTTATATGAACAATATGCAACTAAAAGTGCATAACTTTGCTCCTTGAAAATGATCTGACATTTCAAAACAAAATCTTTGCCATCTTGTTTCACCAAAACAACCACATATGCTTGAAACATTACAACAAAGTTGATGAAGTATTTCCTCAATTATTTAAGCATAGGAAAATGAAGAAATGAGAGCCATAAACTGACTAAGAAACAAAGCAACGGTATCTATATAGATATATACATTTTCAAAATGGGGAAATACTACAGATTAATTTTGTTCTGTACATTGATGAGCATTAGTGAGAAATAACACATTTGTATTTTTTTTTACCTAACTAGATGGCAAAAATCAGTCTTAAACACATTTGTATTTTTATTTAACCTAACTAGATGGCGAAATTCAGTCTAAGAAAAATGAGTGTTGAGCCAGTCACAATTTTTATCAGTCACAATGAGTTAACATTAAAAAATCAATTTAAAACTTAATAAAAGATAATACTTTTAATTTCCAAATACAAAACTTTGTACATCAGTCCCTTGGATAGAAATATTTTAATGCTGGCCTCATTAGATACTGTACACCATTGAAAGAATCAAAGTAATTCTGAACATTTGGATGTTTTATCTGAAAAAAAGAAATTATTCATAATTTTTTGTTTAGCTGACAAAAAAGGATTATGGGCATAAGACCTTATTTCAACCAATCATGCAGTGTGTTAAAAAGACCAGACAAAACAGACACTTTCTCACACTAATAGGAGACTATTGTAAAAAATAGACTGGATTTCCAAACTGGATTTAAAAAATGTTCCAGCAGATATGTCAGCACACCAAATAAAAAAAAAATATTCCTAAATGGGTACTACAGCGTTTTACTACTTGCCTACTCATTTAAGGAACACTGTAAATATAATCAATTTTCTGTGGTTATCAAACTCATAAAATAATTAGCTAGTCCCATTCAAACAAAAAACAGTCTACTGATAATATAACAAAAAAAAAAGTGCCTGACATTTGTTTCCCACAAATGTACATTGTATAAATGACATGTAAATACATGTATTCAGTTCCCAAAAAAAAAAAATGCTTTAATTTCCCATTCATTATGGAATGTTACATCTCATACAGATTTAGGATTTATCTTGGACCATATAAATATAATCTATTTACAAGAAAGACATAAGCTGCTAGAAACAAGTGAACTCTACTTCACCTGCCCTATACTAGACTTTATCTGCCCTGTCCTAGACTCTACTTCACCTGCCCTGCCCTAGACTCTACTTCATCTGCCCTAGACTAGACTTTATCTGCCCTGCCCTAAACTCTACTTCACCTGCCCTATACTACTTTTCTTTCTTGCAAGAATCATTTGAAATGTAAAGAAATTTTTTCTTACCTCAGTGTCTGTAATGGCCTCTAAATTCTCCTCAGGAACATAAGTCATCTGTGGGTCAGAGCGATCTCTCTAGTGTCTACCAGTACTGAATAATTGAGCATTTTTCTCCAATGCTGGGCAATTCAGAAAAAAAAAAAGAACTTCTTAACATAAAAATGAATATTTATATTGATTTTTTGGATTAGGTTAATAACAATCTGAGCTTATACTTTTTATGGAATCTTAGCATTTCTCACTACTGGTGTATTGATCAGTAATAATGTAACTAATGCAATGAATGTTATAAAGCTATTGGTAAATCTTTGCTTCACTTATATTTACCCATTTATCTGGAGGGTGCATTTTATCTAACCATTCCTCTGGAGCCTGCAATTACAGAAAAGAAATATTTTTTTAACATAATCAAGAACTACGAATCCCCTAAAAAGTATAACTCAGTTTTCATTGCTTTTTGGTCATCCCCATCTTTTAATTTTCTATGATTTTCTATTTTTTTGTTGATTACCCAAGTTAGTGCGATGGCTAATTTTGACCCTTAAGATCCCAGTGCGACACTTGCAACGACTGCTAGCACATGATGTTGTGAGTAAATTTCCCTTAACCCTAAGGGCCAACGGGGCAGATGATGTGTAGAATTCATCTGCTTCTGTAACCTCTGCATGTGAAGGGGTAGTGTGGTCAGCACAAAGCCTACTTCCCTGACTTAAGTCAGGACTTGTGGGACTTCAACCAACTTTCACTAGGACCTGGAAAAATTCTCGCAAAGGATCAAACCCAGGACTCTCAGGTTGACAGTCGAGCATCCGCACCACTCGGCCATCCATCCCACCATATGATGTTGAGGACTTGCAGATTTTAGTTTTGCTGACTAGTTTTGTTCAGCGATGCTCTAATGAAATTCTATGTGCGCTAATCCATATAATTTTATATAAGTGATAATAACTACATTTCATCCCAATTTTCCAAGTGCAAATCCTGGGTATCCAAAAAAAACAGACGTGCCTGGGCACAAGATCAAAATCTAATACCTATAAATGTAATGACTTAGCTATTGACCTAAAAATGTAACGTGACCTTAGTTATTGACCTAAAAATGTAATGACCTTAGCTATTGACCTAAAAATGTAATGACCTTGCTTAGCTATTGACCTAAAAATGTAACGACCTTAGCTATTGGGTCCCAGCCAACAATGACACCCCTGTAGCCCCAGATTTTATGTCTCACAACTTGACCGACCCTGAACTTCACCTCTGATGGTCTTGGAGATCTGATATTAGTTGAAGCTGTTTGAAAAAAAAAAAAAAAAATTTGTTTAGGCAAAGTGACTTTTACCCCATAAAATATTGTAAGTTAATTGCCAGCAGATTACCCTGGACAAATTAAGAATGAAAAACCCATGAATGAGATGAAAAAAATATTATGAATTTCAACACCTGTCACTGTCAAATTAAAGCCAAATATTAACAGATGCAACGGTACAGTGACTTACTAGCAAAGTTACCCTGTGGGTGTTTGTATTGAATAACTTCTATTGCAGGCGACTCTCCTGTTTCTTCATCATCAAAAGTGAAAAATGTATGTTGAGCTGCTGATGACAAATAAAATAAAAAAACACAACTTTTTTTTATTCAGCTCTGAACTTGATTGAAAATGTTTCAATAGGAAATTTAATTTTGAACTTAAGTGATTTATTTCAAACTCTTTTCCTGAATGACTTAAAAAGAAAAAATTAACTTTCAAGCTAAAACTACAATAAATGTAAACTTACTCCTCCAACCATCAACTTTTTTCAAAACATTTGAACACCATCGATGCCATGAAGAGATGGACAGATAATTATAATGAAAATTTGATAGAGAATTTATAAACCTGTCGAAACAAAAAAGAAATACAAATTCGCAACAAGAAAAAAAATATGTCAGCATAATAATATAAAAACTAATATTTACTTCTGAAAAAATAAATGGAACTCAACTATATGTACATATAATAAATTTATTAAAGGTGAATGAAAATTTATCTATCAAATTATTTTTTATTAATAGAAGTTATATATTTGCTTCACATACACAGCTCTGAATATAGCTTTGAGTTTGCATTGCCGGCTTATTATTATTTTTTTATTATTATTTTTTTTTACCTTAATAGGGATAAAAAAAATGTCTTAACCTTTTCAAGGAAGCATCTCTTTGTCCAGATGGCACATAGATTGTGTTAGAAATGTAGTATTGTATAGGAATGGCCAATACTAGCATTAAGTAAACTATTCCACCTCGCAAACCAAGGTCTGGAAGTGGCATGTCTGAAATGTCATTCAATCTAATTAATTACCAGGTATGTAAAAAAATTAAATAAAAAATCAAAATCAACCAATTATGTTTTGCGTTTGTTATATGAATTTGTTAAATTCAAGATTTGTATGACTGACAGAATATCAAATCCATATATCATAAAATAGTCATCGACATAACCTATTTTATGAATAATGATAGTATTATCTTACATTAAAAATATTTAACAGAATTTGATGGAGAGGGTTGGGATAAGGACGAAAAAGCATTAGGAAACTGTCTTCATTTACTTCCAACTGTTCTATTAATCTCAGAGTTTGAATATTAATATGCAGTGGTAATAACACATAATGAAAGGATAACTTACTATCCTGTTTATACCCTCCCTTCTAATATGTATCTAATCTGGCTGCAAACAAAGTGGATTTGTCTGCCAGAATCTTCAATGTAAATGTATCCTTTAAAAAAAAAACAACTTTTTTATGCATCAGATTCCTACATTTATAGCAGTATTAGCAGAAGCTCAGTTATTTTTCTAAATAGTACAGAACAGTTCCATTCCAAAACATGGGAAATATGGTCATGGAATCAGAACATAATTTCTTGTTAAGTTTAGTACACATCTGAACACTGCTTCAGGTCACCTTTAATTTTTTTCAACCTGGAAGGCTACATGCTTTGCAAATTTCAGAAAGACCGAAGTGAAAGAAATTCTTTGAATTTCCAACATATTGTTCATGGCCATGCTAAGACGCCTAAGGCTAAGCCCTAATCTAAGTTGAGGACATATTTTTTAATTTAACAATGAAATGAAGTGTATTTCAAATGCTATATTGTCTTGGGTTTTTTTTTAAAAAAAGCTGTTGTATCTTATGCTTAAACATGAAGCAGAACATCTCATACTTAATCCACTACAGTTACAGTGTAGTGTGCAAGGACTGTTACAGAAAATGTCTTGACTTTACAGTGTTAATGATTCAGTGTAAAGTTTACACACAAAGACTACTAGTCTAGACAGACGTCTAGACTACTACAATAAAATGTCTAAATTTAAAAAAAAAAATTCTTTATCGTGATTTCTAACCTGTATTGTTTTTCTTTTTTTAGCACAGAGCTCAAATTAAGACGTTGACAGGTATTAGCCCGATTATAAAATACTACAAAATACACTAAGCATTCCTTATAAGACAAATAGTGTTTCGCCACGAAGACTTCCTATTTTGAATATAAACAAACAGTAAACATTTTGGTAGTTGGAAAATAAAATGTGATAATTATTTAAAAAATGTATTTAATTTTATAAATAAGTAGATTTTAAAGTTTACATGAAATTATTAGACAGTTATGAGTTAAACTTAAGTGTTTAACGATAATTTTATAAAGTTTCAGTCAACTGAAAAAACATTACGACTTTTAATTACCTTTAACCTTTGAACTCGCAAAGACTAAAGGACCAATGAAACCGCAATCAACAGACTAGTTCGAGAACGGTAGGTTAAAGGTCTCGACTTGCGGTTATTATAGTTAACATTTACATACTTTATAATCGAAGTTCGACTTGTATTTGTGATACAGGCCATTTACTCAATAAAAATACTACATTTGTGGGGAACAAAAATAGATACTAAGGGTTGTGTACAAAATATTAAACACCTGATTCAGTCTTTCTAGATTCCGGTCCAGTTCCCGACGTTAGACTAGGTCTAGTGGCATGTAATTAACTAATTACTGATTTACTGTCTGGAGTTGTTGTTTTTTTCACCCTTAATTTGGCTTAATTTTATTCTACTCTTTTTAGAAAATGAGTTATGTGTTATTTTGAAACTAGTCACACAGTATAATACAACCTTACACCCAGAATCTGGGAATGATACAATTGGGGTGGCTTTGTAGTCATTATAGAGCTCATTTATTGCCCACGACAAGGAGGGTCCCCAACAGGGGAAAAGTAATACAATTAGTCAATGCTTACTGGCTACTTGTCACCATCTCTTGCAAACCTCCACAGGGTAGAGTTAACAGTTAAGCTCTAAACAAATGCATTCTGCTGTGGAATATCCTTGTCTGACCATTATGAGTTCTCTATGTTTTAATTTTTTCCACACTTCAACCAGGTCTTTCTTGTGCCTAAAACTTAGTCCCCAGTTCCAGTAAATAGAGTGTTTCTCTCACTAGTAGCTTCCTGTGTGTGAAGTCCTTGTAAGGATGAGATGAAATCTCTTAGATCCTATAAACCACTAATGGGACTGTTTTTATGGAGCCCTTCTTTTATAGCAGGGACCTAATTCTTTTATATCCAGGACTTAAGCCATGACCTAAAATTTCCATTGGACCTCACTGGAGATTGAACCAGGGACCCTCAGGTCGACAGTTAAGTGCTTTATCACACGACCATCTGTTCCCACTTCCTGTTAATTGTTATCTCTTGACTTCATAAGTTTTGGGGCAGGAAAAATTTCATAATCAACCAGTAATTGGCTTAGTTCCCCATTCCCATTAGCCTGTGTTTCTAAAATATTTTTTTGTTTTGTTAGCCCCAGTTTCAGTAGTTTAGACCTTAAATGTCCATTTCGTTACCTTTTTACAACAAGTTTGCACCACTGCACCCTTGTGGGGTTCTGTTAGTAATAATAAACTAAACCTTAGAACTGTTTCACAATATTCATGTGTAACATAATGAAAAAAATTAACTAATTACTTCAGTATATTTATGTGCCAATGTTTTGCTTCAAATTTGTTCTCTCTATATTGTGTTTTATTTCTACTGTGTGTATTTTTTTTCTTTTCAGGTTCAAATAAATTTCCAAAAATCAGTATGAAGAACTCTTACCAATGATACTAGACAACAATATTTTAGATCTGTATTAACTAGCCAGTGGGCATTGTCATGTAAATCATTAACTAATTCTAAGATGGAATTAGTCAAAGAAAGTTTAACGTCCATCATAAATGTCCTGGAGACATACAGAGGTCGAGACAGAATCATCCGATTCCTCACCTATGCAGCCATGTTCATTGGAGGGGATGGCAAAACCTCAGCCCAGATCAAGTGGAGGATATTGTCTGCAGAATTGAGTGGATGCAGAGTTATACTCAGACTTTTTGATGATCTTTCCATGCTTCTATATAATGTTTCCATTAGTTTTGGTCAAAAGGTTTGTATTGATATATTGAATAACATCATTATAAAAATTCCCTATCGTTTTTTTTTAAATTGAAAGTCACAGATGTATAAACATGTTCGCAAATACATGAGCTTAAATAAATGTGAACATCTAATACTTAATAACAGACACAAATTTGTTGAAATTTAGTAAATTTATTCTAATCACTGAGTGAGCTCAATAACAATGAAACATGAAATCTTTAAATCTGTGTGTAACTAATTGGAAAAAGCAAAAATTTACAAATATCAATTCAGAGATTAAAAATAAATGCAACCCAGAAAATATAATTGGGATTTTAAAAAATATGATTACTTAATATTATCTCTGATGTTTTGTTGCTCATCAAGAAAAATGTTTTCCCCACAAAAATCATCTTCTTCTTCCTTTGGCTCTACAGGCCATTTAGGGCCCTGGTCTGCCATACTACTCTTCTCCACTTTTCCCAATCCATGGTCTTCTTCCTCCACTCTCTCACCCCATAAGGTCTTTCTCCACTTCCTCTTACCATCTGCTTCTTGGTCTGCCTTTAGGCCTTTTCTCATTGGGTCTGGCCTTATATATTGCTTTTGGACCTCTGTTGTTTTCCATTCTTTCTATGTGCCCAACCCACCTCAATCTATTCATTTTGATTTCAGCTATTTGGTTCTTTGTATAGTTCGTACAGTTCTGAATTGGTTCTACTTCTCCACTTGTTTTTTTTAAAGACTCAATACTGTTTACTGTTAAACCTGATTCCTGCGCTGCTGTTTCTAATTCTATGAATACTTTTGTTTTGCTATATCCTTGCTTTGCTTTCCTATCAGTGTTATGTCATCAGCATATGCAAGGTACTGGATAGGTTCTGTAAATATTGTTCCTGTTTTCATAGTCTTTGTTTTTTCCCTTCTGAGGTAATGTGTTATAATAGTTCCTCACTTATCCAACTGGACGTTTCTTATGACTTTTTCTAGGATTAAGTTGAATAGTATGCACAAAAGGGAGTCTCCTTGTCTAAGTCCTTGGTTTATTTTAAATTCTCTTAAGCTTATCCCTTGTATTTTCACTTTGCTTCTTGAGTTGTTTAATGTCATACGTACTAGTCTAATAAGCTTATTGGGGATACACAACTCCTGCAATGTTTTGTAAAGAAAATTTCTATTGATGCTGTCATGTGCCATCTTGAAATCTATGTAAAGCTGGTGTAGGTGTATATTATGTTCAAAACAGGAGGCTAGAATATGCAGAAAGAAAAAATGTGAATGGGAAAAAGGAAAACTAGAAAAACTAGAGGAATTCTCAAAAGAAAAAGAAACAATAAAAATGTACATGGCCATCAAAGAGGAAAGCAACAGCTTTTAAGCAAGATCACACATGTGTCTTGGCAAATCAGGTGACCTCTTTATAGAAAATGACATGGTTTTAGAAATGTGGTCGGAATATTTTGAAGAAATGCTGAACATTAATACTGACAGCCAAAGAGATGTACCAAACATTGCAGAGGACGGTGGCGCAGAAATAGAATAACCAACCATAGTAGAAATAAACAATATTATAAAAAAGACCAAAAACAATAAAGCACCTGGAGAAGATAATATAAATGCTGAGTTACTCAAATTTGGAGGACGCACACTACACCTAGAAATACACAGGATAGTCAGTAAAATATGGAAAGAAGAGATAATGCCAACAGAATGGGAAACAGCCTTAATAGTTCCACTCCACAAGAAAGGTTCAAAACTTAACTGCAACAACTACAGAGGAATCTCACTTCTTCACACTATTTACAAAAATAACCCCCCTGCAGAATAGGGAATTTCAGTGAAACAGTATTAGGTGACTATCAATGTGGTTTCAGACCTAACAGAGCAACCACGGACCACATCTTTTCCCTTTGAAACACTCTAGAAAAATGTTATGAACATAATATACACCCACAAAAATCATAGAGTAATAATTATTATTATAATTGAAGAAAAAAATGTTTCTTTCGTTCTTTTTTTATATATATATTTATTTATTTCATTTATCTAGCATTGAATCTTTATCATGATTCTCATTTTTATACTGCTCAACTTTCTCAGGAGAAAGGAATAATGAGGCCTTTGGAGATGTGTACAGCGTTGTTCAATCAGTTGTACTATCCATCAGAACATATAGCTTGGTTCAGACAGAAGAAAATACTCAATGGTAACCCAGCTGTCTTTTCTTTGCTTGGACTCGTCTTTTGGACTTTGGCCCTATTAGGAGAAATAATCAAGTAATCATAAGTAATTTTTTTCATTGTTTTGTTTTTTTTTTATTTAGATTTTTTCAATTTTACCTGGGTTTTTTTCTTAACAATGCATTTTGTTCTCAACTTTTTTATTTTCACATTAAAACCCAGTTTTATGACAATAATAAAACAGCTGGGTTTTTAAAAAATGTGATTTAGAAACAATTATAAGAGAGTTTTGCCGGAAGTTTCTGTTGAAAGCCTCTTAACAAACTAATCTCTAAGAAGGCTTTTCTGTTGTTTTTTTTCCTCATGGGATAGATGATACTTTCCCTCTGAGGCTGTTTCATCACCACAGCCAATGCTTCAGTGGCTATGGATGACTTGAATTGTAGCCTGCACAACTCTGGCTCACTGCCACCTGGTCACTTGCCGCTCTTTGCCGACCAATCTTTATGTAGAAAAGAATGAATGATGAATTTTTTTACGAAGGCATAATGAAGTGATAGTGGATAAACATTCATCCGTAGTTACTGATTTAACTGTTAGTCCTTGTTTTGTCTATTGTTTTTATAATCTCAGGTCCATAATCTGTACTTGTCTGTTTGTATCTGCAGGTGTTTTGTGAAAATCAGAAAATTGAATTTACAGGCTAAAAGTTTGCACAAACAGCGAAAGCTTGACCATGATAGGTGAGCTCGTCGACAGTTTATAAATTTATTTGACATTAAATCAGTTTAAAAAAAAATAATACAGCAGTTAAGAGAAGTTTAAAAAACTGGGTTTTCTAAATATTAATCAGATTTTTTTTTTTATACTTGTCTATTTATTTTTATAACAGCTCAGACCATAGATCTTCACAAAATGATCAGATCCAAGAAAACCTGAAGAAACTTGCCACTGATAGGAGAGACTTGTGTCTGTTGCTTGTCCAGTACAGCTGTGACTTTACTAATGCGATTTCATGGATGCCACCGGGTGTTTTGTGGGCTCAGAAACTGAGACCCTCCGTCAACGGAATCTTAGGAATGATTGCTTCAAGTATCATACTGTATCGCAACTGGCCAACTTCGAATAAATCATGATCTCTGGAGTTTCATTTTTTTTTTTATTTAAATTGTAGCTATATTCTGTTGCATGTAAAAAGTGCCTCATGCATTGCATATCTTTTAACAAAAATATTTTTTTTTCCCTATTTTTATAAAACTATTGTCTTTGGATTTTGGTCAACTTTTCAATATTGGCCTCCATTGACTGTAAGAGATTTTATTAAAAAATCAAAGTGGCTTGTAATTCATTTTATTAAAAATTTTTCAATGTGAGAAGTAAAACAAAGAATTTTTAATAAGTTTGAATAATTTAGTCTTAATTTGTTTTATGTCGGAGTGGCCAAGGGGTTGAATAACGGAATCCTGACCGTATCGTCCTTTTGTTAAAACGCCAGAGTGGGGAGAATTTTATCCCTAAGCCTCCTCCACCCCCCCCCTCCCAACTCAAAATGAACCCTTCACATGTACAAAGGTTTCTCAGCGCAAATAGTAAGGCACTATTAACTTTTAAAATTTTTATATGGCACTGTGAAAAGAATTTGATGCAGGAATTGAACAACACACTAAATTATTGTCATTTTTCTCTGTTAAAATGAAATTTTAAAAAAAAAAAAGGTTCGTCTGACTAATGTATCAAATGAAAAAAAGATTACCTTCACATCACACATCATTAATCTGATTTGTTTTATTGTGCTCCCACTTTGAAATGCACATCAGTGTATTTTTAAAAATATTCTTAAGTCTTCGTACACAAAATAATAGCAAGAAAAGTGTAGTTTATAATCCTGGATTTTAAACTCATACTATGTTTTTTAAAGTTTTTTTTATACATACATATATGGAGATGTAAGCTTGTTGTTTGACTATAAATAACTTATAATTTTAAAACCTGTTACCCTTGTATTCCGTGGAGCTTCCATGGCCATGTAGAAAGAGCGCAACAAATTCTGTCCCTGTAAGTGTAATTTGTATGATATCTGGTTAAGGGATAAACATTTCATTCTTGATGGGTATCATTAGAATTGGAAGTTTTTTGAATTGGACCCAAAAGTCTGAATGACAGGTGGATTATTCCTACATACCCTATGTGTTTCACTTTGATGCCAACGTATACAGATTTTTACTGAATGTATTTTATCATTCAATGTATTTTATCATCATTGCATGTATTTGTTGTTGATGTAAATGAACCAAATGTTTTATTCTTCTGGTAGAATAACCTCAGTGTGATAACATATTTGTTTGTGTCTGAAATGTTGGCTGGCATTATTGAAAAACTTGTGTGTCAACTGATGTGTCAATTCCACTTAAATCTGGGTTGTTGTTTCTTTTTCCCGTTAATATTAAAAATGCTCTCGGTGGCAGATTGTTTACAAAATATTAATAAAGCAGATTTTGATATAATTTATTCACAAAGAAATTATTTCTTATCTTTATGTATGTATTATTTATACATGGTATTGTGTGTTGATTTTTTTAAGCAAACTATACTAAATAACAACTTAATGACCTAATTTTATTAATCTGACTTTTCTTTTTAATGGTTTATAATTGCTTGCACTTATGTGTAAAGTCCCTGTAAGGATGAGCTGAAATCCCTTAAATCCTATAAACCACTAATGGGACGGTTTTATGGTGCCCTTCTTTCATCCCCACCATAGCCGATAGTGCAATGGCCATGGAGGCACCACGGGAGATATATCGGGAACTTGAGCCAAGACCTGAAAATGTCCTTGGTTCTCACCGGAGATCGAACCAGGTACCTTCAGGTCGACAGTCGAGCGCGTTACCGCACGACCATCCGTCCCCTGCTTGCACTTATAGCCGGGGATGAAAAAAAATTTCTGCAGAGCGGGGGATAAAAGTCTATGGTTTCATCCCCGGCAGGGATATATTAGCTAAAGCAGAGCTTGGGATGACAGTTCTCAGTGCCGGGGATATCCTTGGCAGTAAATCTAGTCCTGCTTATAACTGCTGGTTAATAAAATTATCCATGGGAATTAAAGATGTTTTTAGTTTAGATGATTTTTTTTTCCAGTAAAGTGAAGTATTCTACATGAAATATTCTACAAAAAAAGCACACTTTAGCTCATTTTGATCGATTTCAAATAAGAACCCGTTTAAAAAGGAGAAAACTGTTTCTAACAAAGTTGTTTTTTCTTTAATTTTATTAAAAATTTTTTGAGCATAAATACAAATCAAAATCAAGAATTACAAAGCATAATATATTTTTATTTTTGCAAAGATATTATTTTTAATCAATTTTAGACATTTTGTCAGTTTCTTTTAAAAATATTTCTAAAAAAAAAATTAAATAAATTTTATGCTTGCCTTAATCCTCAGAGAACAGACTTTGGGGAATATTAAAAAGCTAGTTTGATAAGAGGTGGGGGTTTTGTGGAATTTTCTTTGGAGGACATTCTAAATTAAATAGGTGAAAAGAAATTGGGTAACTTACCAAGGTAGGGGGTGTGGAGTCTGAAATTTTAATAAAGTTGATTCTGAAGACAATAATTTCTGCGCAAGTATAGCTACAGAAGGGATTAAGCATTGCAGATTTTAAAAAAATTATGTTTCATGACTAATGCCTCCTTTACTTGAAGGAAGCCAAATTTAAAACAAGAGTTATAACACAGCATATCTCCGCAATAAAAATTTGTACAACAGTTCGGACCACCAAGTGGCTGTTAACATATAAGAAAGCTTCTCTTCATCAGAGATATAATACGCTTCAATGCCAGGCCTCAACAGAATACTTAAAAAAAAAAATTAATTTCTCCAAATTGTTCTTACAGTAAACAAATTTATTTTTATAAGCATTGAAAATATTCTTCAACAATTTTTAAGTTCAACTAAAAAAAAAAAATTCACATTCAGTCAATCATTCAATGCTGTACACTTCTAATTGTTCTTTGTTTCATCCAATAAAAATCTTCATTTTCAGAACAATACATAGACTGATCAGAATAATTAGGGTATCGGAACCCAGGACTTGTGGGTAATGGATTTTTTTTTTCTAATCAACAGCTAACATAATTTGATGCTACATTTTGCAATTTTTAATGGATGCAAATAAAGAAATAATAAAATAATGTTTTTGATAATTCAATAATCAACTGAATTATTATTTTTTTTTTTACAGAAAAATGGATATACAAACTTTTTAAAACAAATTTTTTTGATGTACATCTATTCATTTTATTGAATAATTCCTTAATTCCTAGATTGATTTTTTTTCTAATCACTATCTAATAAAATCAATTTTACATTTTATAATAAAATTATGGCTGAACAAATTCAATATTCCACTGAATTATTCAGAGTCAGGTTGTAAACTAACTTTATTCATCTCAACAATCAGATTTACTCATCTGATTGAATAATTCCTTGAATGTTATGATCATCTGATTCATGATCACAATTTTTTTCAATTGCAATTTTAAACTTTCAGTGATGATGTGCTTCTGATACAGATTTTGGACAGTTTGTAAAGATGAGCATATCAAACAAGAACTGTGTCAAATATCTGATATCTAACTTTACCGCCAACAGTGTAACTCATAAGACAGCACTCCATGAAAGGGAGATCATCCAGATCTGCATCTTTCGGGCTGAGATCCTCTAAAAATGTCTTCACTTTTCTGAATTTATAAATGTCTTTCAAATCCAGCGGACTGTCACAATGAAAGAACTTTAGCTGTGAACAAAAGAAAAAACAAGCAATTAAGCCTGTTCCATTCTGGACACAGGACGTGTTAGCGCATTTTCTTGTTATGTATCAGTACGTATGTTACTTTCAGTAAATATTTGTAAATTTTGGAAATGTTTATAAATTCAATTTTGTAATGCATATATCTGTAAAAAAATATTATAAAGACGTTTCTTTATATTTGAAAAAAAATTATTTTCTCTTAAATCTAACTACAAGTGGTTTGTGGTTACTGAAATAGGGCTCATAATTGAAAACATTCGAAATTATAGTCATTTAATCGTCCGAAAACTCCGTCAATTGTTGTATAGCTCTGATACTTTCAATTAAACTCAGAACACAAGCTTACTATTTCATTTGATGAGTTTCTTAATAAATCTTGGTGAAACTACGTGCTACAGTATTTTGCACCAAATGAATGGGTTATTGAACGTACAAGGTGTATATATAATATATAAGACCCTTAGGAGCCCTGAAGCCCGGCCCTCAGAGGTCCTATCGCGAAATGGACTTTTGATGTACACTTGGCAGGCCAAGACCTACAAAATGATATATACATCATGGGTCTAGGACTTATGGTTGTTGAGATATAGGCGCTCTTTATTAATATAGCTTATATAGCAAAAAACGGTACTAAGCCCCCTTTTACGGCCCTGAGAGGTCAGATCGCGAAATGGAAAAAAGTCATTTCTTGGTAGGCCAAGACCTACAAAATGATATATAAATCATGGGTCTAGGACTTATGGTTGTTGAGATCTAGGGTGATGACGGACAGACAGACAGACAAAACGGGGACAATAGAGCATTTTTTTTCGAAAATGCTCTAAAAACACCAATAAAATTGACATAAAATATGAGAAATTGAACAAAATATTATGTTACTACTGTCCATGTGGGTGATTATATATACACTAGCTGTACCCTGCAAAACCATTGCATAGAGTTATATCCCCTTAGGCTTGATCAGTAGGCTAGGTTATTTTTGGTTTCGGGCAGATCCGATTTTTTTTCATGATTGTATTTTAAACTGGAATACTGTTGCATTAATTCTTTACTTTCGATTTAACGCAGAACCCACACCGCTATTATTTATATAGATGTATTAATATTTTGAAAACAGAAAGTAAAAACAAAAATATATATTTCCAATCAATGATGTCAAAATTAACAAATAAATTAAATTAAAAATTTATTAAAATGTATAGCGATCAGTTAAAACTAATTTACACCCAGAGAGAGAGAGAGATTAGAGAGGTTCTAGCACAATTGAAAAATAATACCTGTCCTAATCAATAATGCAGGTAATAAATTGACGGCTTAAAAAAAAAGGTCTCATTTGAAGGAAGTTACTATTTCAATTTCAATATTGTAAGCTTCAAATCCATCAATATTTTTTTCAAATTGATAGAACGAGTTGTACCATAGTACATAATACTAAATAAAATTTGTTGAGGAATGATAGTAAATAAAAATAGTCAGGTGTTCTATAGATTAGTGAGAGAAGGAATCAGAAATTTTAAAAAATACAGTCTACAATTTTTATGCTATGTTCATGACACCATTTTGGTCAGTGGGCAATAGACAAAAATAGTACAAAAATGGAGATGTCAGAAAAAGTTTTTATGCTATGTTTATGACACCATTTTGGTCAGTGAGCAATAGACAAAAATAGTACAAAAATGGAGATGTCAGAAAAAGTTTTTATGCTATGTTTATGACACCATTTTGGTCAGTGGGCAATAGACAAAAATAGTACAAAAATGGAGATGTCAGAAAAAGTTATTACAAATAGAAAAATTCTTTTTCAACCATGAAAATCATTCTTCTGAGTACAAAATGGGACGATGTTTATGAAACATTTGAATTTTCGCACCAAAATATGGTGTATGTATTTTTTTTTTAATTTCTGAATCCTTCCCTCACTAATCTATAGGGTACCCCAAAATATTTTTAAAAGTACAATAAATGATTTGCAGGTATAAATATATATTCCATCAACTTACCGCACAAGCACCAAAAACATGCGCCAGAAGAGAGTGCTTGCCATCAGTGAGAGTAAAATTTAACAGCAGTGCAGGAAATAATGGCGGGGGAGAATTTTTGTTACAACTGCAAACCATGGACTCTACACGAGTTAAGTCTTGCCTATTTTTCCTGCAATGAAAAACAAACAGCACATTTCCAACTGATCGAACTGTCAGCTTAACTTGTACGTTTAGTTCAGCTTAACTTGTACGTTTAGTTCAGCTTAACTTGTACGTTTAGTTCAGCTTAACTTGTACGTTTAGTTCAGCTTAACTTGTACGTTTAGTTCAGCTTAACTTGTACGTTTAGTTCAGCTTAACTTGTACGTTTAGTTCAGCTTAACTTGTACGATTAGTTCACTTCAATCATTGGATACTTTACGCCATATCAACTCATTTTGATGGCTTTAAAATTGAGAAATATAAACCAGTAAACATCAGATGAATCAAATTTCTTATCCCTAAATAATGTATGTTATATCTAAATAAAATAAAATATATGATAAACAGGGGGGGGGAAGGGGAGTAATAATGCATTAAAATAATTTTCTGAAGTTAAAACGACCACACTTTTTAATATTAATTTGTTTTGTCAAGCCATTAGACAAGACAAGATATAAAGAACGAGAGTTTTTAAAACTAACCGTTTTCTTAAATATATTTTTTTTTAATTTTGCAATAAATTTTAATCTCATCATCTTTAAATAGCAGAAGTTATAGGGCAATGAAATTCGTCCTGATGTCAGATCAACCGGCACCTTTCCGTTCCCCAATTTCCAGCTATTGATGTAAGAAAATCTCAGCTGCAAAAGCATGTCTGTAGTTTTATTAATGCAAGGGAAGTAGCCCATTTATTAGTGTCGTTCGACATATTTAATCCAAAATTAATTTTCAATTTCATCCAATCATTTGATGGAAAATTCTGTAAATACTAATCCAGTTATCTGACTTTACTTACGCTGCTTTGCACTGATTGCAGTACAAGTGAATCAAATCATGGTAACACAAAGGCTTTGGAGAATAGCTTCTCACTTTTGCTAGCACCCGAAACTTGTATGGCTTTTTGTGACGGATGACCTCAGACAGTGTAGAGAATGGAATATGATGATGTCCCAGGATGACTGTTGAAAGCATTGACAATATCATCATTAGTCTTAATAAGGTATAGCTGTACTTGAATTACAATACTGCATTGCGTGTTAGATATAATATATCTGTGAAGTCATTGTAAGGAGGAGATGTTTATCCCTTATGTATTTTATGAAACACTAATGGAACAGTTTTTGTAACGCCCTTCTTTCATAATGGCCATGGAAGCACCATGAGAGGCATAGATAGGTGACTGAACGCACCGGGAGTTGGACCCACAACCCAAGGCCTGTAGATTGGGCTTCAGCATAACAGATCCGGCTCACAACCAAAGCACCACCCATGATAACCGCGATAGATCTGTTTACTTTTTCAGCCTTCATTGTCACTAGGCAATTAAAAAAAAACATCGTTAAATAATAGAAATAGACAAGAAAGTCTTTTGATGTACCAATGGTGGTGAATAAAAAAGCTACATATACGCACTTGCAACAAACATACACATCACCTGCATCATATACACTCACCTGCATCATATACACATTTACCTGCAAAAAACCATACACTCACCTGCAAAAAACCATACACACTCACCTGCAACATAGACACACTCACCTGCAACATAGACACACTCACCTGCAACATAGATACACTCACCTGCAACATATACGCACTCACCTGCAACATAGACACACTCACCTGCAACATAGACACACTCACCTGCAACATAGACGCACTCACCTGCAACATATATGCACTCACCTGCAACATATACCCACTCACCTGCAACATATACGCACTCACCTGCATCATATACACTCACCTGCATCATATACACATTTACCTGCAAAACCATACACTCACCTGCAAAAACCATACGCACTCACCTGCAACATAGACACACTCACCTGCAACATAGACACACTCACCTGCAACATATACGCACTCACCAGTAGATGTTTTCAGCATACTTCTAATCACCTGGTTAGTCTCTCCTCCTTTTTTATGAACAAGTGTAGAATCTAAATCTTCAGTGTCCGCATCTGAGCTTTCTGAACTACTAATGTAGTTCACCGTGTAAGTATTTTTACAAAATGGCTGGTCATCCTCTTCATTTTCCTGAAGCTTTCTATTAATGCTACGTAAAGAATACAAATTAGTCCCAGCCGCCGCCGGCGACTCCGGGCTGTGCCATTTCTGTTTTTTATTTTTCAGGGACAAAACTTTCACGCCGGTGTTTTTTAACTCGGGTGACAGCTCCTTGCCATCCGGGCTTGGGGCGGTGTGGTAGCTACTGACGGGTGAGCTGACGCAACTCTTGTTTGCATCTGGACTGTCACAGGTGCCCAGGGCAAGACCACTGTCATTAATGATAAGAGGACTAATAACATTGACAATGGGACGATTGTCCTCACAGAGCACAGGACTTTTAGGAACACTGATGGCATGACTGTCGACTGCATGATTGTCACCATTCACCTTTGTTGGGGAGGCTGAAAAGTGAGTTCTACCTTTTCCTTTTATAACCCGCTGGCTGCCTTGACCTGAACAGGATGGACGACTCGTCACAGTCTGGTTTTGTGATTCAGATTCAGAGTCCTCATAGGCAGACAACCAGAGACTTTCGGCACTCGAGCTGATGACCTGGCTAGAGTAAGTGCCGCGGGCTACTTCTACCTCGCCGTACAAGAGGCTCTGAGTCTTCTGTTTGTCGGCAGGCTGACTTCCTGATGCCGTGGCACCACAGGTTTTATCACTTGACCGAGTTGATGGTTTTAGCAACTCCCCACTGTATTCCTTAAGGGGTGACGAGGCGTGACAGTTTGTGTTTCTGTTGCAGACCTTCTTCCTGTTTGGTAGATCAGGCTCCTTGTCTGCATTTTCAGGTGAGTGACCTCTTTTTGTGGCCTGAGCTGTTCTGTTACTGCGCTCTACTATGGGGTCTAGGACAGACTTCAGTTTAACCACATGTTTATCATCATGAGGCAGGACGATAACTTTACGTCCATATGAGGTACCTCCATGAAGGGTAAGTTCCACCTGATCCTGCACCACAGCTGAGTGCATATTTACAAGCAAAACGTAATCACCTGGCTGCAGATGCAAGAATAAATAATTACAATTTTCTATGTATTCATTATAAATAATTACATTTTTCTTTGTAATCAATATAAATAATTACATTTTTCTATGTATTCATTATAAATAATTACATTTTTCTTTGTAATCAATATAAATAATTACATTTTTCTATGTATTCATTATAAATAATTACATTTTTCTATGTATTCATTTTAGAAAAGTTTAACTGATACCAGTTACCTGTTTTTTGCCAAAAGCATTAAAAAAAATTTACCGGCTAAAACCGAAATTTCTGAAACTTTTTCAAAATGATTGAAACACAAATACCGGCTAAAACCGAAATTTCTAATTTTTTTTAAAAATGATTGAAATACATATATTATTGATTAATCAGCTCTGGGTCATACAATAAATAAACCATGATGCATTAGAAATTTTTTTTTTCAAAATGGTGAGCTGTGAACCACTGACAACATGCAGGTGGACCTGCAATCCAACAATGAAATAATTTACAGAGTAAAAGTAAAGTTTTCTGTCCCCTTGAAGAACCCCGGGCAGGTGAAGCTATCTGTTTCTGTAGCCACTGCGTATTAAGGGATTGCATGGCTAGAAAAATGCCTAGCCACCTTTACTTCTCCAACTAGATTCAGATACCCATTTAAACATAGACCATTAGCCCTTTAAAAAAGATGAAAATATCCACTTCACCTGAATCTGGGTGGCATTGTTGACATGATTGTCAAACACATAAACATCCACTGCTAATCCTTCAGATGCCTTCACAAGGGCTGCGTCTTCCTTCAGTGTGTCATTGAGTTCTTCTTCTTTTGTTTCTTTTATAGGCCTGGGGGGTGAGAAGAAATCTGAATTACGCATCACAGATATAACTTTGTTAGGGAAACTGAATTACACATCACAGATATAACTTTGTTAGGGAAACTGAATTACACATCACAGATATAACTTTGTTAGGGAAACTGAATTACACATCACAGATATAACTTTGTTAGGGAAACTGAATTACACATCACAGATGTAACTTTATTAGGGAAACTGAATTACACATCACAGATGTAACTTTATTAGGGAAACTGAATTACACATCACAGATTTAACTTTATTAGGGAAACTGAATTATCTTAACTATAAAAAAAAACAACTGTTTATTGCTTGCCATAAAAAAGAAAAAGTAAAGTTCCCTTAGCCATTAGAGCATATGAAGTGTAGAATTCATCTGTTTCTATAACCTCAGAACATGAAGGCACTGTGTGGTTAGCACAACACCCAGCCGCCTTTACTTGCCCAACTAAAGTCAGGCACCAATTTAAAACTGTGGGTGGACTTGTGGGACTTAAATCAACTTTCACCAGGACCTGGAAGAATTCCCTTGGTTCTCACTCACTGTCTGCCATCCATCCCACTTATTGCTTGCCATGCCTATTAGTATGAACCTGAGCTGAATTACTAGCGCTGATTAAAGCTAGTTTTTACCACCCATATTGGAATGTTTGTTTTTATCATGAGCGTTCTTGCACATGTATTTATTGTATGTATGAGATGTAGCAGATAATGTATGCTGAAATCACTGAGCAGGTGTTATTTATATTTGTACATATTATTGTTTAAATATTCATTGCTCACACTTCCAATATAGATTGAATTTATATATATATATGTACCGGCGGTACAT
The DNA here is from genome assembly GCA_021962125.1 of Bulinus truncatus. Lineage (NCBI taxonomy): Eukaryota > Metazoa > Mollusca > Gastropoda > Planorbidae > Bulinus > Bulinus truncatus. The sequence continues at coordinate 883,013 of JAGDYQ010000250.1, forward strand.
TTATATATATATATATGTGACAATATATGTATATGTAAATATGTGACAATATATATATATATATATATATGTGACACTATATATACATGTATATTAGGGTGGTGCTTAGAAATGAACTTTCAAAAATCTCTGCTCTCACCCCCTATTTTTGTTCGTTTATATATAGAAACTCTTAAAATAAAATATTACGGTATTCAGTTCATGTTTACTGGTAGCTCAATGGCGTCAAAGTTTAGGAGTATTGGACAGTGATGAAAATACATAGTGTACTGCACTGTTGTTGTGTGTATAACACTGTATAATATTAATTCAAGTTATGTGGATTGTCATACACTGCTGTACTAAGCATATAAAACATGTAAATAGGCCCGGAAGTAGTAATTTAATACACAGCAGGCCTAGTAGGCCTAGACAAAGAAACTATTAGCAACACAGTATAGGCCTACCTACACCACCTAGAAACTATTGGCAACGTGCCAGTTTAGCAATTTGCCAGCAAACAAATAGTTAAGAGATAAATTTTATAGCAATGGCTGGGGTAGACCGGACATTATCTGACAAGGAAAGACGTTCAGCAGACAGAAAGCAGCGGATGATGTTAAGACACCAAGAGATGAAAGAGCAGGAAAAGACGCTTCTGGAGTCAGCAGTCCTTGTATCCTCGTCATGTAGCAGTAGCTCAGCTGAGGAGAATGACAGCAACGAGCAGAGTACAACAGAATGTGAAGAACCTGTTACAAGCTGCTCATCTCAAACACCTGCTAGTGCTAAGAAAAGGAGAGGCAAAAAGCCAATTCTAACACCTCGATTAACAGCTGCACTGGATCGAACAAAAATGTCAAGCAATTCAGCAACACTTGTAATTGCTGAGACAGCCACGTCCCTTGGTCACGATGTTCTAGATCTGGCTCTGAACCGTTGGACAGTTCGCCATCAAAGAATGCTACACAGATCCCAGTACGCAGAACATCTCAAAGCCGAGTTCCAAGCTAATTATCCTATGGTTGTGCATTGGGATGGAAAGTTGATTCCGGATCTCACAAATAAAGAATGCATCGACAGACTTTCTGTAATTGTTTCTGGGAAAGGAGCATCACTGCCTTCCAGAACTGGTGCTGCACAGGCCGGAGCTGTCTTTCAAGTTCTACAAGACTGGGGTGTTAGTGACAAGATCTGAGGCATGTGCTTTGATACTACTAGTTCCAACACTGGTCGGATTAGTGTACCTGCATCCTGCTGGAGCAAAAACTTCAGCGAGGTCTTCAATCACTTGCTTGCAGACATCACATTATGGAACTGATTCTGGGCGCAGTCTTCCAAGTCTGTCTAGGTGCCACTTCATCTCCTGAGGTTCTGCTATTCAAACGCTTCAAGGATCATTGGCAGTTCATTGACAGAGCAAACTATGAAACATCTCTGACAAATTCAGACGTGTCTACTTCACTAGAAGATATGCGCAACTCTCTGATTGAATTTGCTCAGAAGCATATTCAAGAGCAGCAGCCAAGAGATGATTATCGAGAGTTCCTGGAACTTTCTCTGCTATTTCTTGGGGTTGTGCCTGACAGAGGAGTGCACTTCATTGCTCCTGGAGCAATGCCCCATGCTGGATGTCGAAGGTTCTGTACAGCCTGAAGATATGGATGTTCAAAGGGCAATTCAGACTGACAACCAAGGAAGAGAGAGGTCTTCAAGAGACGTGCATCTTTATTGTACGTGTCTACATGAGAGCCTGGTTCACTGCTAATCTGGCAGCCGCTGCTCCATACAATGATATGCTATTGATCCAATCAATTATCAGCTATTCCGGAATCAACAGAGCTGTTTCCAGTGCTGCATCCAACAAGTTTTCAAAGCACCTGTCCCTTGAATTGGTTGGGTTGGCATTCTTCGATGATCAGGCATCAGCGGAAACAAAAAGATGCATGGTAAATTCCATGAATGAAAGCGGTAATGAGGAGCCAGAGGACATCAAGCTAATCTCTGTTTATTTGGAATCCTTCAACAACAGGAGGCTCGAGGACTTCGTGTCGCCAAAGTCTAAGAGATTTTTTGACATGATGCAGCTTCAGACTGGATTCCTGGATGCTGACCCAGATGAGTGGCAATCTTTGGAGACCGTTAGGCAGATTCAGGTTGTTAACGACCATGTAGAGAGGGGTGTAGCATTGATTCAAGAGTACAGTGGAATCCTCACGAGAGATGAGGAGCAATTTCAGTTCCTGCTGCAGACTGTTCAACAGCATCGACAATCCTATCCAGACACTAAGAAACAGACATTGTCAAAATGACTTCTTATCGAACTGATAACATTGAACTATAATTACAGGTAGAATATTGTAGCTGCAGGATTGCTTGTGCTTGTTTAATAATTCATTCTACTATTTAATGTTGTGTTTGAGAAACTATCTTTGATTAAAAAAGCCAAAAATTCCAAAAGCGTGATCTGTTTACTTGTTGAACGTGGCCTACCTAAACTTTGGCTTCATTGAGCTACCTCTAAATATTAAGATATCAGCATCAATTTTTTTTCTAGACGTTTCTACATCCAAAGGAACAATTTAAAGGGGTGAGACCTAAAGAAATCAAGTTTTTAATTTTTAGTGGTTCCTAAGCACCACCCTAATGTATATATATAAAAGATCATATATCAGTATTGCTCACAAATAAGTTGAATAATATGATAATTATTTGAATTAGTTTATCATTCTCGATCCATGAATACAATTACATGTACTGAGAATAAGTACTATTTGACCTAATGAAAATTTAAAGTGTGTCTGATTGAAAAATGATTAAATTTTGTGCAGTCTCATTTAACTTTATACTTGCTATTGTCTATTCCTATAGTGGCCAGATAGTTAATTACTAAGACAAACTTACAACCAAATCTGAATAATATGACCATTGAGCTGTAACAGGAGTGCTCAATCATTGTATTTGACTCTAATTTAGTAGTTCCTAAAAGTGCTACACCATTTGTATGTCTTGTCCACTTGCATATAACATTTTTTGCAGCAATACACCAACTTTTTTTTTCAATGTAGTGAAATATAGAAACAGATATAAATAGACTATCAGCTGAGCCAAATTTTTTAAAAATTATGTTTCTAGACAATAATTTTTGTTTGTTAACCAATGACATAATATGAAGGAAAGTTTGCACCGGACCTAAATTTAGAAATCTGGGGACCTCCCGAGTTAAGTATCAATTTCGCTGCAATGGTATTCTTAAATATTAATGTAAACTAAAGTCTATTCAGATTGATGTTTCTTAGCAGGCATTTTGGTTTGTAAAAACTACACCTGTGAGAAAAAACTCTGCAATGGAAATGAAATTATTTGCTGCTCCACAGCGGACATCCGAACTTGTCTTAATTATTTCCATTGTTATGTCATTGCAGCAAAACATATGCAAAATTCATGAGGTCTAGAAACCGGAATTTTTTAAGGTAGGGGATCTTACCTCTAAGATCTTAAATGACGCATTCAAGATGGAAATAAAAAAAAATAGATCTCAGTGACTTTTGTCAAATGAGTCTTAGATTAAAAATTAATAGGATTTAAAAAAGGGCTTGAATTATAGCAGAAATACTATAAAGAAGTTTGAAAATGCAGCCCTATTATAGCAGAAATACTCAAGGAAGCTTGAAAATGCTGCCCTATTATAGCAGAAATACTCTAAGGAAGTTTGAAAGTGCTGCCCTATTATAGCAGAAATACTCTAAGGAAGTTTGAAAAATGTTGCCCTAACCCTTTAAACGATGTTCCATCCCAGACACATAGAAGTAAACAAACATTCTTCTCCATTTCACAAACTCTGGTCACCTGGAATTAAAAATATTTCATTATAAAATAAACAGATTTCAGTCAGGGTATGACAATGTAGACTCAATGCAGAATATGAATATCAGTTCAGGTTTACATTTTATTTTATGATCAACTCCACTTCCAAAAAATACAAAGAAACAAAAAAATCATACATTATGTATCATACGGGTGAAGTAGAATTGAAAAAAAAAAACGACTCAGAATAATTCAGAACAAAAAAAGGTAATTATATGAAAAGAAAACTGTTGAAGCTACACTAAAATAAATAAACCAGTGGTCAGGATTGCTAAGCAACTGAGCTTAAAAAAATGTCATTGAAATTCATATTGTGATTATAAAAATATGTAAAAAAAAATATTTTTGGGACAGAGAGAACAATTTTCTTAACGGCAGTTACAAAAACCGATCATGTGAGTCACTGTGTGCTTACAAAGCTTTTATTAACACAGTATAGATATAAAACAAAACTAGTACCTGGCAAACAAAATTAAAGTAAGACTTTGGCTGCAGCTCCGCTAATGTTGTAACAGGAAGTTTAATCATGTCCGACCACCACTCTAGTAACTGATTTACCTGAAAAAATAAAGAAGTCAGAAGAAATTAAAATCTAAAGAACTATTTCAATCATATATATAAAAATGAATGTACGAATGTTTGGTTTTGCAGAATTGAAATTCACATTGTTGAACCAAAAAATATAAAACTGGGCATTTAACTAAGTTATGAATATTAATAATATTTGTTAATGCATGTTGCTAATTCTTTTTCTTTTAAATAATCTGCAATTGGATATTGAAGCGTCACTTTAATACTGATTTGATATTCTCTTGATTCATTTAGGTAACCGATTTTCTTTCCGATCTTTTGAGAGTGTGCAAATCATGGCATGGAAAAAGAGACCACTTCCTGAATGAGAGTTTATGTGGTGCCCATTTTTATTAATCCAATGACTCTTTCTTGAATAAAATGATATAAAGGTAAATAAAAATTTGTTGTTGCTATTAAAATGAATCTTAAAATATTTGAATCTAAATTTGTAACCAAACGAAATTTTATTAACTTAATATTTAAGACATTACTAGTAATGTGCGTTTAATAAGACGCATCATGATATACAGAAATTACAAAACCGACATCTACATAATTAGTAGTTAATATATTTTATCTTGACTCAGCTGTTAGTGATAGATTGGTAAGTATGATCTCTTAGATATTGTAAAACACTAAAGGGATGGTTTTTAGTGCCCTTCTTTCATCCCCCCCCCCCACCATAGCCAAGAGTTCAACAGCCATGAAGGCACCACGGGGGACATGGGTGACTGGACACACATATAGTTGAATCTCCAATGACAGATTAGTTCAGTTTACCACAAAGTAAAAGGAAGTAAACTGTAAGGAGTATTTAAGGCAAGGGTGACTATTCCACCACGAGGGTCAAACCCGAGCAAAATCCAGCCTTAAAAATTAACCGCACAGGGAAACATTTTATGAGACTAATTTTTTTAAAATGAAAATATAGTTTGATTTCACCCACTTAGCCAATTGCAATGTAATACTCCAAGATAAAAAGCTTTCATGTCTTTTAGCTGTCTATTCTAAACTAGATTATAAACTGTTTCTTCATTATCACATTAATCTTTTCAAGACTTTAATTTTTTTTTTTTTTTGGGTTTAAAGTAAAGTAGTTGTGTGCAGTTTAAAATCAAAACCTATAATGACCTCTTTAAGCTAGCACACAACAATCTCAAGAAATAGTGATGACATGGTAATACCAGGGTAAAGGGAGCTGAGTGTCAGTGAATCTCCTCGTGACAATAGACAAAAAAAATTCATGCTCTTATTTCGGGGTGGGGGGGGGGGGGCAAACTATATTTCAACTATTTTCTACTACAATAATGATAACAGAACAATGAAATTTCTTTTTATAAAAAAAAAAAAAAAAAAAGACCGGAATTAAACATTTCTAAGCCCCAGAGGAAGAAAAACATGTACATAATTAAACTCTCAGAATCAATCTTATAAATAATGGACAGTACGAGTCAAACTTTTTTTCAACTCACTTTTTCTTTATCCTGCGGCTCAAGAGTATACTTCTCGCTTGAAGAAAGTATTTTTTCTGGCGATCCTTGAAATAAAAGCCAGTGGAAGCCTGGGCCACTTGAGCCTTGAAGCTTTCCACAATAGGACTGAATCTAGAAAAATATAGCAAATTTTTTTTTTGTTTTTTTTTTAAATCTTTAAAAACTTATCTTGACTAGTTCATATAAATATCATATTTCAAGCTTCTCAAACTTTTATGCTTTGTGACCTACTGCGACAACAGTTTTGGCTTTGCGACCCACCATAATACTATCTTGTTTTTGCAACCCGCCTTCAAAGGGAAAAACTATGATAAAAAGAAAATTTTATTTCATGTACCCTATACAGACTTCCCCCTTTCACTGTTCAGATTTACGAACTTTTAGTTTAGCAACGCACCAAGAAATAATTATAGGTATGTATACAGAGATTCCTCGACCTTTTATTATCTTTTTTGCGATCCATCTGCATTATGTCCGCCACCCACCAGTGAATCTCAAACACCACTTTGAGACTCATTGATAAAGACTACAAGCTGTCAGAGTGTTCAAATCAAGAATAAGAGTATATAATATTATTATAGCGATTTGGGCGCTGCGTTAAATCGAAAGTAAAGAATTAATATAACAGTTTTCCAGTTTAAAATATAATCATGAAAAAAAAAATCGGATCTGCCCGAAACCAAAAAATAACCTCCCCTGCCGATCAAGCCTAAGGGGATATAACTCTATGCAAATGTTTTGCAGGGTACGGCTAGTTACAATTTAATATGACATTAAGTTAGTGCACTAGTCTGCTGCTAAGTAAATAGTCATTTTAATATGAAATTTTTTTTTTTTTTTTTTTTAAATTTTGGATTTTTAAAAAAAGTGTCTTAATCTTTTTTTTTTTTTCCGTAAGGGGTCACATTAAATTTCGTTTAAAATACTTTAAAAAACCAACAACCGTCCTATCATCAAATGGGACCAAAAGATGACTATTTACTTCATGAAACTAATAGGTCTAACCAATTCTGTGGTAATTACACGAATCAACCAATCAAATATGCTGACCTTTAACCTGTGAAACCTAAGTATATCTCCAACTTCAGGAGAGGGTAACTTGTCAGGGTCTCTGCTAAATAGATTACAAATTAACTTATTCTCTGGATCACTCAGTGATGGATCCACCAGGCCAACAATACAGTTATAGTCTGGAATACAAATAAAGTATCAGATATGTACATGTATTTATATGCAAACTTCTCATTGTCAAAAATAAAATTCATAATTATAAATGAAGAGTTCACAGGAAAAAAGTGGTACAGGCTTAAGTGAAGAAAAAAAGAAATTTTAACTTGACTTTATGCTAATTTTAACAATGTTGAACTGGTTTGAAATTCTGGTCCTATAACAGTTTATTGAGATTATTTGTATGTAGAACAGTTTACTAAGATCATTGAAGTGTAGCACAACATGTTGAGATTATTGTCATGTAGAACAATTTATTGAAATTATTGTTGTGTAAAACAATTTATTGAAATTATTGTTGTGTAAAACAATTTATTGAAATTTTTGTTGTGTAGAACAATTTATTGAAATTATTGTTGTGTAGAACAATTTATTGAAATTATTGTTGTGTAGAACAATTTATTGAAATTATTGTTGTGTAGAACAATTTATTGAAATTATTGTTGTGTAGAACAATTTATTGAAATTATTGTTGTGTAGAACAATTTATTGAAATTATTGTTGTGTAGAACAATTTATTGCGGTTATTGTAGTGTAGAACAATTCATTTAGATAATTGTAGTGTAGAACAATTCATTGAGGTTATTGTAGTGTAGAACAATTCATTGAGGTTATTGTAGTGTAGAACAATTCATTGAGGTTATTGTAGTGTAGAACAATTCATTGAGGTTATTGTAGTGTAGAACAATTCATTGAGGTTATTGTAGTGTAGAACAATTCATTGAGGTTATTGTAGTGTAGAACAATTCATTGAGGTTATTGTAGTGTAGAACAATTCATTGAGGTTATTGTAGTGTAGAACAATTCATTGAGGTTATTGTAGTGTAGAACAATTCATTGAGGTTATTGTAGTGTAGAACAATTCATTGAGGTTATTGTAGTGTAGAACAATTCATTGAGGTTATGCTGTAGTGTAGAACAATTCATTGAGGTTATTGTAGTGTAGAACAATTCATTGAGGTTATTGTAGTGTAGAACAATTCATTGAGGTTATTGTAGTGTAGAACAATTCATTGAGGTTATTGTAGAGTAGAACAATTCATTGAGGTTATTGTAGTGTAGAACAATTCATTGAGGTTATTGTAGTGTAGAACAATTCATTGAGGTTATTGTAGTGTAGAACAATTCATTGAGGTTATTGTAGTGTAGAACAATTCATTGAGGTTATTGTAGTGTAGAACAATTCATTGAGGTTATTGTAGTGTAGAACAATTCATTGAGGTTATTGTAGTGTAGAACAATTCATTGAGGTTATTGTAGTGTAGAACAATTCATTGAGGTTATTGTAGTGTAGAACAATTCATTGAGGTTATTGTAGTGTAGAACAATTCATTGAGGTTATTGTAGTGTAGAACAATTCATTGAGGTTATTGTAGTGTAGAACAATTCATTGAGGTTATTGTAGTGTAGAACAATTCATTGAGGTTATTGTAGTGTAGAACAATTCATTGAGGTTATTGTAGTGTAGAACAATTCATTGAGGTTATTGTAGTGTAGAACAATTCATTGAGGTTATTGTAGTGTAGAACAATTCATTGAGGTTATTGTAGTGTAGAACAATTCATTGAGGTTATTGTAGTGTAGAACAATTCATTGAGGTTATTGTAGTGTAGAACAATTCATTGAGGTTATTGTAGTGTAGAACAATTCATTGAGGTTATTGTAGTGTAGAACAATTCATTGAGGTTATTGTAGTGTAGAACAATTCATTGAGGTTATTGTAGTGTAGAACAATTCATTGAGGTTATTGTAGTGTAGAACAATTCATTGAGGTTATTGTAGTGTAGAACAATTCATTGAGGTTATTGTAGTGAAGAACAATTCATTGAGGTTATTGTAGTGTAGAACAATTCATTGAGGTTATTGCAATGCAGAAAGCTGGGAAAAGGATCCAGAAAGGGATGGGAGAGATAACTTGTTTCATCTTGTGACTTTTCGCTTTTATACCAGACGACTCTTCAAATATATTTTTTCCCCGGGCGAATAAATTGTGAAATGTACCTCACCTCAAATTATCATATAAATTGACAAAGTTTTGGTGGTGATTTTGTAATAAAGCAGTGGCTTTCAAAGTAAGGAGCTTTCAATAAGTCTTCTGAATACTAAGAGGACAAATAGTTATCGTAAAACTGAAATTCTCAGGTGATATTTTAATAAATACTGCTCAAATTTCGAATGCCAAAAAGTGTTTGAAGTACATTATTTAAAAGTAAAATATAGATATTAAATCCTAACAGTCAGGATATAAGTTTTCAATCCAGTCACAATATCTTTATTTTTCCTCCATTTAAAAAGCATTTCTTCTGTGTTAATAAATTTCTCTAATATGATCTTGCTTCAAAGGTTTCAGTACACAGCATGACTGATAATGTTAATTCAAACAATCTAAAAAAAAATATTTTTTTTAAGCTAATTATTTTTTTTTTTTGGTAGTTAGTATTTTTGCCAAAAGAAATTGTTAATAACCTTAACAGTTAATTTACAGGTGCTTTATTTACCTGAGCCTTTGCTCTTGACTGGGGGTTTGTAGAATTTCACGACTCCATAAATGTCTACAGTGCTGTTGAGTTGCACGTCAGCCACTGCTTTGTAAGAATAATGACAAGTAGCCTGTTGGATAAAGTTTAGTCATTATATTATAGGAAATAGACTAGATGGACTTCTACTTAAGCAGTAATTAAAAGAGCGAGACACGTATAATAAAAGACAGTTGTATGGAAGACCAAGTAGTTGAGAAAGTGTTCTTTTTTTTTTAAAACTCGATTACTATTTCTCAGAAATCATGGAAAATTTGTTTAAATTTTGTAGCAATTAACAGAGTACATCACCCATTCATATGAACTCTCACATCTAGGATTATTCTTGATAACTTATTAGTCACTACACTTCTATAAAAATATTATATAGTAAGTCAGTTTTGCACTTATGTTACAGCGACAGCAACGATTCTTTTAATATTATTTAATATGTCAGACTACTTTTACATTTCACAATTAATGAAAAAACATACATTTTTAAACAATACTGAATAGAACACTCACAGTAGATTTCGCAGCAGGCACAATAGGTGCAGAAGGCACATTCGGTGCAGAAGGCACATTCGGTGCAGAAGATACAGCAGTTGATGCTGAAGAGTTAGGTTTCTTGACTAGTTCTTCTGAAGAATGTTTAAATATCTAGCAAAGAAAAAACTAAAAATGGTATCATGTTAGAAAATTACATTTAACAGCCTGACACGTTCAACAACCTAATGTGCCCTCACACATAAAACAATATCTAATATGCACTGACACTTTCAACACTCATTTATGCATTTACACATCCAACACTCACATGTGCCACTCAACATATCAAACTATCTAATGTGCACTGACACTTCCAGTAGTCTCAGGTAAATAAACTCACCCACAGAAGAGACTGGTCAGGTTCTGTGTCGTCTGCTACAATGATATAAGGAGTTTTAAAATGACTTGGAGTTTCTTCACATGTACATCTCAACAAGATTATTGTGTCCTGAAAATTTAATAAAAATTATTGACAGAAAAATATTAAGTTAACATACAAAGTAAAAAATAAATAATATCTTTATTATATAAAACCATCAAGCCTAATTAATGAACTTTTTCATTAAAAGAACATAAAAAAAGCAATAAAATAATTGTGATTTTAAATGCATTTTCATCAATTGTCACTTCTCACTACACAGAGTGAGAAATACATTTTATCTATTTTAAATAAGTGCAAGAGTAAATAAGATAGAGAATTGCTTTTTATAAAAAGCAGCTCATCCACAAATATGTAACATGTTAAGGTGTTTTTTTTTTCTTTTTTGCACCTCACAGAAATAGCAAAAAGAAGTTAATAGAAACAAAAGAACAATAAATTTAAATAAATACATTTTTATTAATATATAACATATACTAATACTTATTTACTTCAACTGAAACAACATCCAAGTCTTCCGCTACCTGTCCGATTCCTAGAAAATCAAACACACATCCTTCAGCTGAGAAATGAAACAGTTGTGTACTTAAATAAGTTAATAGAAAATAAAAAAACACAAAAAAAAAAAAAAAACCTAGTAATTATTTAAGCTAACAGAAATCATCAAGTATGAGTTAGATACAAATTATATTTTGTAATAATGATATTTTAAAATGTCTACCGTCACTGAGAGTTAGTTTGATAGATGGCGGTCCCAGTCTATACAGTTCATAGCGTTGCTTGACTACACCCTGATCAAAATAAGAATTCAAAAGAAAATACATTACATTTTAAGTGGAAAAAATTTGAAGTCAGCTTGTAGACAATGTCTTCAGACCAGCTACAACCATTCTAAATCAGTGCGACATGTGTTTTGTCTACTGGTTTTTTAACTTGTAGTAAGATTTCCAATTTAATTTTTTTAATTAATTTTCTTGTTGTTCTAAGATTTAAAATACTTTCAAAGAAACAATAACTAAAATCATGAAACTTTTATCTTGATTTTAAATGAACCCAACCCCATACAGCTTTTTTTTTTATATATTCCCTGTCGCATGGTGTCACACCCCAATAGCTCTACTTCCCCCCACAAGACATTGAGAAATAAGTGAATGGTCCCTTATATCTCAAATTGAATATCGAATAAAGTCGTTTCCTTTATAAAGACTATACATATCAACAGGGACAGGTGAAGTGGAGTCCATCTGTTTCTGTAAAAACCTTCATGATATGGGATTGTGTGGCTGATAAAATGTCTTTGCTTTCCCCAACAAATGTTGAGTACCCATTTTTAAGCTGGGTGAACTGAAAGACATTGATTGCACCCTGAGAAAAGACTAGGCTCTCACCGACGCTCAAACTCAGGACTTTCTGATTACAAGTTGAGGGCTTCACCACACTTTCACCCCAACATAAGTTAAGAAAAAAAATGCTTACTATTTTCTACAAGCATTTTGACATTATAAAACTGAACTACATTATTTCCTGAATTAGGTTTAGAAATAATTAACTGTTTTGTTTAATTATGAAAAAATTTCAAGACAAAGTTTTCTATGAAACTACGCAAGAAAAACAGAAGATATCATTCAAAATTTGTGTCAGTAAATGAACTGTTGAAATTAATGCACTTACTTGTAAATATTTCTTTGATAAATTAGTTTTAGGCCTCAAAGATCTGAAATCTTGCAATGTTAAATCAGCAGGCAGAACATCTGTGATTCTGTCATGTTTGACTAGGGCTGGCATTTTGTTTCAGTATCCCTACTACAGAAAAGAAAATATTTGCAATACTAATTCTTAATCTTCTTTGCACGTTTTAATAGAGAATTACTGAGGTATTTCTGAAAACGTGATTTTACATATAAAAACAACTTGACTGATAAGAAACGGATAATTTTCTATACATCAAAACTTTGAACTAAGGTCAGCTATTGACCAATCAAGAGTATACTAACTCTAATGGATAAAATCTCAGAAAACGTATTTAAGTTAATTAAAATACCAAATATATATATTTATAACACTTAATTTATACATTAAGATTATTGAAAAAACTCTACAGAGACAAGGTTTTAATAAACGTTAAAATGTTATCATCACTCATTAATTCTTTTCTTTAATTTATCCATTCACTCACTAACATACCAGTTGAGCACCAAAAATATTCATACTGTTCATTGTTTTTTTTTTATATCAAGAAAACTCAAGTCCTTTAAGTTCTATACCAAATAAACTACAAAGAAAAAAATTTTCTTAGAAATCTATTCTAACAAAAAATGATTTTGTTCAAGTCTTATTAGTACAATAAAAAAAGTAATTTAAAATTTAATGTAATATAATCTGCATAAATTAAAAAAAATAATGAAAAAATTATTTTATAAAAGATTTAGCAGCCTAGCTCACATTTTCATAATTAAATTTGAAAAGTATATAGGTCGGTTTAATAAACAACAAATGCAGTTAATATCTATGTTTTTTTTTTATTATAACAATTAGACATATTACACAAATAACTTAGTAGATTAAAACATTGTTCATAATTTTATATTTATAACTATTGTGATTTTAACAAGGAGAAAAACAGTTACTATTGTAACAATTTATCCCAAACAAATTACAAGTGTTGACAGGTAAAATGTAATTTATGACAGATGGAATGTTGTATTTCTTTACTCTTAAAAGACCCATTTTTCTGCCTACTATTGATGGCGAGTAGAAGCATTATTAGAAAAATTTGTAACTCCAACACCAAGTATCACACTTTTGAGTGTCTGGGGCGCTGCTAATTTGATTAGAAATTGTAGGCCAGGAATTATCTATAAGTGTAATCTATTTTTATCTTGTAATTGTTGAAACGTATATGATCAGTAAAATATAACTTTTACTTCAGATTTAATAGCATATTCCATAGGATGGTATGTATAAACTCATGACATACGTTGTCATAAGTATGCTAAAATTCATCAACATAATCTGAATAATCATTTTTTTTCATCAGCCTATCAACATTAAAACCTGTTTAAATAAAATAAAAAATGTCCCTGTTACTGTGTTAAACTTTAATTAGGCGTGATTCTCACAAATTTAAAACTTATTTAGAACAAAAACAAAATCACTAAATTATGAAATGAGTTGTGAAAATTACGTATATAGACAGTATACATTTTATTTTTAATGAACAAACAAAAGTAAATTTCATCTAAAAACTGTTCACTCAATAAGTTAGTCATTATTACTGTCATATTTGAGAAATCAGTGGTTTGTGAAATATATAACAGAGTTAAATTAATTATGTTTAAGTGATCCAAATATACCTGAAAGTTTGTTTATACTTGGGACAAAAATATTTGTAAATAATAGGTATTAGATAAACAAAATTTAACGGTAAACGAATCAATCTGAAATCAACTTTGAATTTTTGTTTAGAACTTTGTGAAACAAATTGTTAATATATTTTAAATATAATAAAGAGACCATAAAAACAAGAAAATTGCTTAAAAATACTGTAAAGAGTTACATTTGTGAAAAAATTATTGAATATTCTTTTGTTGAGGGAGTTCACTGATTAAGCTTTTTTATTTGCCGGTGATCAACTAATATAATATTAACTTTTTTGGTCAATTTATAAAGAACAAAATTATAACTTTCTTTTAAAAATTGTGTCCGATTGCAGCTGGAATCGTTAATGAAAACAAAATCTATGTAAAAATGGTATACTCAAACGTAATAATTTACGGGTTCCCTGACATCTTATCATACGAGACATTTCATCATTGCAAGATTTGAACATTATAGCAATTCATCCACTGGCGGCGGAGCAGGGGGGCAGGGGGGGGGGCAGCGGCCCCCCCTAAAACTTTTAAGGGGGGGCGCCGCCCCCCCTTGAATTTCCAGTCTGCCCCCCCCCCTAAAATTTAACTTTTTTAACTATGTAATTCATTTTAGTTTATATATATCATTTTCATTTTCATAATTCATTTGATTTATTTCTTAAATTTAATATTTGAAAGAAATTATTAATTAATTGACATTTTACAGTAATCACATTATTGAGAGTTGTTGTGGCATATTTTAAAATTAGTTGCAAGTACCCGGCTTTGCCCGGGTTTAAAATAATGTTTTCTGTTTATTTAAGAAGCGTAATTTGACGTTTAATTAAGATTTAAAATAAGACGCGTAAAAAAGGGTTTATTTGCATGCAAATTGCAATAAAAGGGTACATTTATCTTAAAGCAATGTGATACACAACATTTTTGGCAGTTCCTCTCTCTCTCCCTCCCCTCCCTCCCTCTTTCCTTCCCTCTCTCTCCTCCCTCTCTCTCCCTCTTTCACTCCCTCCCTTCCCCTCTCTCTCTCCCTCCCTCCTCTCCTTCCTCCCTCTCTCCCTCTCTCTCTCTCTTTTAGGCATGACTGTATCAAAAGATGACAATTCCTATGGATGAAGGAATGGAATGTAATAATGTAGTAAGTAATGTGATATTTGGTTCCCCGTACCGATCATATTTATTGTAAGTTAGCTATGTGGGAGAGAAGCTCGTAAAACCTGAAATCGGGGTAAAAGTTTGCCAATTTTCATGTCTTTGATGTCCAAAATAATTAATTACAATTAAAGTACCCATTGAGAAAGAACGAAACCTGTTTAAGAACATTCCCCTTGTAATTTTGTGTACGTGTACCCAGTGGCGTAACCAGCAAAAAATGCTGGGGGGGGGGGGGGCTCACATATAGAAAAAAGACAGTTTGACAGTCTTTTTAGTAACTTTATAACGTAAATTATGTATTGATGATTTGGCCTGGGGGGGGTGGCTCATAAGTATAGAGAAGTACTGCCATCTACCGAATGACGGCAAATGTAATTTTTAAAGAAAATACGATTATTTATTATCTTTTCATAAATAACTTTTTGTTTATTGAGTTTCCCGTTTCCGGTTTCATATTCATCATCATTCATGATAATTATCAGTAATTTTCTGATCTAATTTCACTATTAAATTTGTAAACAAGCTGACATTACGAATCAGTTGACAGAAGTGCTCAATGTTCATTTTTATCTTTTTTAATATATTATTTTTTAATAATATCGATTAAATACTTGCTACAGAATTACTATATTCTATTATAGAATTAAGGGGGTAAAATATGTCTTTCGGTCATATTATGTCTTGCCCCTCCTTAAATTTTCAAGGGGGGGCGGCGCCCCCCCTTGAATTTTGGCTTGCCCCCCCCCCCTTAAAATATTTCGTTCCGCCGCCGGTGAATTCATCATTATAGTATTTCACCACCTTAACATTCCTAACCCTAACACTAACCCTAACCCTAATGATGAAATATATATTTGTTGCTGGTAGTTTACTTTTTTCGCCTTATTAAGTTAAGCACTTGTACCGTGCAATTTCCATCTCTGGTTTATATCTTGGCAAAATTATCATTTTAGGCAGATAGTTAAAACCATTATTCTCACATACGTGTCGTTACTAACGTCATGGAATATGATATTGCATTTTTTTGCCTCAATCAAGAATCGGCTTTTTCACTCTTCCAGTATAATTTGGAGTTCATCCCGTATGCAACTAGCGCAAATTACGCTTCTTCTTCCCACTGTTAAAATGTAGAATACTATTTTTGAAAAATGCAACTACCTTTTCACAGACAACAAAAAAGATTATTTATGTGTAAGGGGAGATAATAAAAGAAATTTCATATAATTGTTATGGAATAATGTATAGACATTTGCTTCCCTTCTATTTATTAGAACAGCTTCTACCATGACATGCAGTGAAGTATTTCTAAAAAATTTCAGGCCAAGTCAGAGGTATTTAATTAAATTATTTTTGTTTTGTTTACATTCTATGTTTTAAGATTAAACCTATAAGTGTTGCCGTTTAAAATTATATAATATTGTTTCCTTTTAATGCTATAATAATTGTGTAATTACTGGATTAAAAGGGACTTCCTCAACTGAGATGTCAAGTTAGCGAACTGGTCTAGATTATATATGGATACATGGATTTTATATTCACCCAAAAATAACAGTTTGTAAACACACGTTACATGGGCATATATCACATGCCATTCCATATAGAACGATCATCATTAACACCTTTATCATCACTGAAAAATTGTTTAGCAGGCAGCAGTGATGTACCTTACACACAGAAAGAAATAATTTAAATGTTTCTGCTTAGGTATAATGTCTTGGTGGTAATTAAACGAAAGATGAAGAGAACGAGCCATAGAGAATAGTGTCAAACTGACCAAACTAGACAGATAAGAAGGGTTGCGAGCAATGGGAGAATAGTGTCAGACAGACCAGACTTGACAGACCAGACATGCAGGCTGACTGACAATCGGACTAACGACGGATCATGAATTCTGCAGGGGTACTTGCTGGCTCAGACTCAAACCCCATATCCTTTCACAAAGCAGCAGACACAACTAATTCTCCATACATGAGCTGTTCTTTGTTGCTTAGGGGCCTTAAAAGTGAGCTATCCGTAGAAGTGGGGGGGGGGGCTCTATCAATAAATACCTCTTCGTATCCCCCACCCCTTGAGCATCAGATTTAATAGGAATTAGTTCTAGAAGAGTTAGAGTTGGGGGGGGGGGGGTAAACAAACAACTAGTTTGCCTATCCCTAAGAATGGCTCCGTCCTGACTGTGAAAGAGGACGGGTACGTGTGCGGTTTAGAGTGACAATTGACTGTCGACTGGAGTGGTCCCAGGTTCGAACCTCAATGAGAACCTAAGGATTCTTTTTTTGTTCAGGTCCTGGTGAAAGTTCCCCACTAGTCCACCCAGCTTTAAATGGGTACCTGACTTTAAGTTGGGGAAGTAAAGGCGGCAGGGCGTTGTGCTAGCCACACAATCCCTTCTTATGCCGAGGTTATAGAAACAGATGAATTCTACACTTCATCTGCCCGGGGCTAAGGGAACTTTATATTTTTTTTTAAGCCGTGGCTAGAGAAGAAGATAAATTCCACACAACATCTGCCCCAATGTGCAAAAACTCTCACTCTTTATAAACGTTGTGCAAAATAATATCTTCAGTGATCGCCATCTTGAATTGGTCCATCCAACGACCCGTAAAAAGACATTTATAACCTATTAACGTTTTTCTTCCTTTTGTAGAAAAAAAAAAACAAAAAGAAAATTTAAACGAATTCAATTGGTTCTTTACTTTCTCGAATCTTTAATGACGCGTTTAAAGGAAATTAGAGCGTTGAACCCACCATTAGCTGAGCAGAAGATAATGGCGCGAGACTGGGCACGATTGGCTGGAATAACTTATTGAAAGGAATTGTGGGTGAGTGCCGCTAACCGATGGGAAGTGATGCTTCATTTTATTTTTTTTTTAAAAGAGGAGCTTACCCAGGCTTGAAAATTAAATCTAACATAACACTTTCAACTTCAACAGAGGCATTTGAATGTATGAAGGAGCTTTCGCTATATTTACAGTAATGTAAAGTATTATAAAATGAATTTTGTAAAAAAAAAACAACAAACGTTACATTTACTTAAATTTTTTTTAACTAATGCAGAAGCAGAGCCGTGTTTATCTATAGGCTTATCATTTGACTGCCTAGGACCCCCCCCCTCCCCAATATTAAAGGTTCCAGGGGCCCTTCATAGAATGTCTTATATTACGTAAAGACAACAAATAAAGATTAAAATTGAAAAATAAAGGGAAGTGAATTTTGATATTTCTTTTCAAGTTTACTTTCCTGACAGTTTTCAGTGAATGTCTTAATGAGTTTCACTAGTTTTCTTTTAAAACACTCGCCCCCTCCCCACACGCCCCCTCCACACTCGCCCCCCCTTCATACTCGCCCCCTCCACACCCGCCCCCTTCCCACAATTGACGGCCCAGTCTTTCTCAGAATTTTAATTAGACATTCGTTGTAAAATAGATTTTGCATTTTCATGATTTTCAAAATGATTAAAAATGATTTATTTATTCCTTTGAAAAAAAATCATAGTTCCTTGGGCCCTCTTCCAGTACACAATCATAGATCATTGGGCCCTCTTCCACTACACAATCATAGATCATTGGGCCTTCTTCCACTACACAATCATAGATCATTGGGCCTTCTTCCACTACACACTCATAGATCATTGGGCCCTCTTCCACTACACAATCATAGATCATTGGGCCCTCTTCCACTACACAATCATAGATCATTGGGCCCCTCTTCTACTACACAATAATAGATCATGGGGCCCTCTTCCAGTACACAATCATAGTTCCTTGGCCCCTCTTCCTCTTCACAATCATAGATCATTGGGCCCCTCTTCCACTACACAATCCTATAAATTTGATGATATTTGGGAGCCCACGTTTTCCATGCCCCCCTCCCCAAACCTCTCCGGAAGTCTCTGACTAGGGGGGCCACACAAAAAACAACAACTTAAGAAGTGATTTATGTAGAGGAGCATAATAAACATAACTACACGCACATACAAAAGCACGGATACATCAATACATTCAGACTTCAGCATACACACATATACACAGATACAGATAGACACATAAACATAGACACATACACAGATACAGATAGACGCATAAACATAGACACATACACAGGTACATATAGACACATGAACATAGACACATACACAGATACAGATAGACACATAAACATAGACACATACACAGATACAGATAGACACATGAACATAGACACATACACAGATACAGATAGACACATAAACATAGACACATACACAGGTACATATAGACACATGAACATAGACACATTCACAGATACAGATAGACACATGAACATAGACACATACACAGATACAGATAGACACATGAACATAGACACATACACAGGTACAGATAGACACATGAACATAGACACATACACAGATACAGATAGACACATGAACATAGACACATACACAGGTACAGATAGACACATGAACATAGACACATACACAGGTGCAGATAGACACATGAACATAGACACATACACAGGTACAGATAGACACATGCACATATACACGTACACAGATACAGATAGACACATGAACATAGACACATACACAGATACAGATAGACACATGAACATAGACACATACACAGGTACATATAGACACATGAACATAGACACATACACAGGTACATATAGACACATAAACATAGACACATACACAGGTACATATAGACACATGAACATAGACACATACACAGGTACATATAGACACATGAACATAGACACATACACAGGTACATATAGACACATGAACATAGACACATACACAGGTACATATAGACACATGAACATAGACACATACACAGGTACATATAGACACATGAACATAGACACATACACAGGTACATATAGACACATGAACATAGACACATACACAGGTACATATAGACACATGAACATAGACACGTACACAGGTACATATAGACACATGAACATAGACACGTACACAGGTACATATAGACACATGAACATAGACACATACACAGGTACATATAGACACATGAACATAGACACATACACAGGTACAGATAGACACATGCACATAGACACGTACACAGATACAGATAGACACATGAACATAGACACATACACAGGTACATATAGACACATGAACATAGACACATACACAGGTACATATAGACACATGAACATAGACACATACACAGGTACATATAGACACATGAACATAGACACATACACAGGTACATATAGACACATGAACATAGACACATACACAGGTACATATAGACACATGAACATAGACACATACACAGGTACATATAGACACATGAACATAGACACATACACAGGTACATATAGACACATGAACATAGACACATACACAGGTACATATAGACACATGAACATAGACACATACACAGGTACATATAGACACATGAACATAGACACATACACAGGTACATATAGACACATGAATATAGACACATACACAGGTACATATAGACACATGAACATAGACACGTACACAGGTACATATAGACACATAAACATAGACACATACACAGGTACATATAGACACATGAACATAGACACATACACAGGTACATATAGACACATGAACATAGACACATACACAGGTACATATAGACACATGAACATAGACACATACACAGGTACATATAGACACATGAACATAGACACATACACAGGTACATATAGACACATGAACATAGACACATACACAGGTACATATAGACACATGAACATAGACACATACACAGGTACATATAGACACATGAACATAGACACATACACAGGTACATATAGACACATGAACATAGACACATACACAGGTACATATAGACACATGAACATAGACACATACACAGGTACATATAGACACATGAACATAGACACATACACAGGTACATATAGACACATGAACATAGACACATACACAGGTACATATAGACACATGAACATAGACACATACACAGGTACATATAGACACATGAACATAGACACATACACAGGTACATATAGACACATGAACATAGACACACACACAGGTACATATAGACACATGAACATAGACACACACACAGGTACAGATAGACACATGAACATAGACACATACACAGGTACATATAGACACATGAACATAGACACATACACAGGTACATATAGACAATATGAACATAGACACATCCACAGGTACATATAGACACATGAACATAGACACATACACAGGTACATATAGACACATGAACATAGACACACACACAGGTACATATAGACACATGAACATAGACACATACACAGGTACATATAGACACATGAACATAGACACATACACAGGTACATATAGACACATGAACATAGACACATACACAGGTACATATAGACAATATGAACATAGACACATACACAGGTACATATAGACAATATGAACATAGACACATACTAATATACACATATATAAAAAGCATACAGACGTAAATACATACACACATACATACATTCATACTTATATACATAAAAAAAATCATATAATAAGCATGCACAGAATACACATTACACTGTATTACAGTAAGACTCCTATTTTGCCAATCTTACATTAAATCGACAACGCGCTAGGATCCTCTCACCCCTCCTCCCCCCCCCTTCCCCCAAATCTACATCGTAGATCCAAAGTCAGATAAACTCGTTTAACGACGTCGTTTTGCGAATAGGAACACGGCAATATCGACGCAATAAATCAGCAGCTGGAGGGGGGAGGGGGGTAGTTAAGGGTTTGAGGGTGAACTAGGCCGCCCCAGCCGGGTTGTGTGTGTGTGGTGTGTGTGTGGGGGGGTGTCGTAAATCGTGATGCCGCCCTCGTTTAACGCTCATGGTTGGAAGGAAGAGGGAGAACATAAACGGTAAATACTGAAGAGGGATTGGGGGGGTTGGGGGTGGGGGGTGGGGTGGGTGAGACTAGTGAGACTTCTCGCCACATTGAACACAGTCCAACAATTTTGATTGTTTCGTGGAGGCTGGAGTTCAGAACCATATTTTTCTACGTTTTATTTTTTTAATCTTTCCACCCTTTGTTGCCATGGAAACGTACACAAGAAAAGTAAAAGTGAATTTTCATGATGTCAAAAAAAAAAGAAATCTTGTTTTCCTGAGCAATATTTAAAAAAAAAAAATACCCAATAGTCGCATTTTTTTTTAAATTTAAAATTTAATGTAAGTTAAACAAAAATTAAAAAAAAATAATAATAATAATAATAAATCGAATTGAGTTTCATAAGACAAATTTATAGTACAATAATATACCCACAGATTAATATATACAATTTATATGATCTGTGGGTATATATATATAGGCACCCCAAGACCGAAATTAATCCCTTTTTTTTAATAAATGTTAGAAATTCACCAACGGTTCGTGTCCAAGTCATTAATTTTTTTGTCTTCTATATAAATCATTGACGTGGACTAATCCATTTTATTTCTACACCAAAGACATTCAACTTTTTATTAAGATCAATTTATAGAAATATTGGATTGGATTAAAAAAAATATAATTAAAAAAACTGACACTGAATAGAAAAAAAAAACAAGTTTTCGATTGGCGGCAGAATAAAAAAAAAATTTGGCGTAAGAGATGCTGGGGATCATTGTAGCTTCTTTACAAGCCGAGCCGGTTCTAGGCTTTTGTGGGCCCCGGTCAGGGACGTTTTCATGTATATGGGGGCAATGTTCCCTCATAGGTGTGGTATGAAGTGAGCAAGAAATTTTGTCTCTGAGCGACATTTTTGTTTGATGCCGAAATTTATGAGCGATTTAAGCGATGTTGTCCGTCGGAGTGAGCGATCGTACGTGTACTTTGAGCGACGCTCTGAATACGTGTGAGCAATCGCTCATGCGCTCAGCTTAGAGGGAACATTGTATGGGGGGTTACAGACACACACACACAAAAAGCCTTTAGGGACCCCTATGTCTCCTTATGAATGCATTATTCCCAATCATTATATCCGTGTAAATGTTTTATAATTGTTTTAGTTGTACGCACGTGGGGGGGGGGGGAGAGAGAGAGAAGCAACATTCAATAAAATGTATCAATAGTTATTTGTGGGACGATATATTGAGATCGGGAGTCGAAAAATAGGTTAATTTTTTTTTTTTTGCCGACGGAATCGAATAATTTTAACCTAATTTCCGATTCCTAAAACTGATTCTTTGGAATTGAATCTTTAAGTTTGTACTGTGGTTTGTACTCAGTTTTTTTTTTTTGGTCAAATTTTCTATTCAGTCTTTATTCTGGAATCGGGAATTAGATAGAAAAAAAAAGTTGTGGAAATATCGGAAACGGTTTCGGAATCGATTTAAAAAACATTGGGTATCGCTCCATCATTAGCTTAAATGTTGGATAAAATATTAACCTTACAAAGACCCAAAAAGAGAAGCGTTAACATTCCTAATTCCCCCCCCCTCCCCACACACCCCAATTTTATTTTTATTTTATGTTTATGTTTTTTGTCGAGTCCAGAGGCTGTCCCCAATGATAATGACGTCAATTACTGAGATGAAGGAGATAAAGTTATCTCCCCTTCATTTCCCATTCCATAAAGCTTGCCGCTGTCATTAACACAGATAGCATCGGTTGTCTTTCCTTTTGTTCTGCTGCGTTATGACTTTTTACATTTTTTTTTCTTTGGAAGAGCTGCTAAACAACAACAGCAGCAGCAGACAACCGTGCTTATAGACATGCGCATTTGATAAGAAGGTAATAAAAAGCGCTAATACACCGTTTACACTGATTAGCCTTGCCCAACAGTTGCACAATACATCTTGTGTGTGTGTGTGTATTTTTTAACCAATATATTGCTGTTCTTTATATTGTAGTTTATTATACGGGGTTTGGACACACGTTATATTATGTGATTTATATCTGTGTTTACGTGTGTATCATTAGCATATATATTGCTGATATAATCAAATATCATATATAATAATACTCATTTCCAGTGTGCGTTATATCGAAAGTAAAGAATGAATACAACAGTATTCCAGTTTCAACCATGAAAAAAATCGGATCTGCCCGAAACCAAAAAATAACCTAGCCTACCGATCAAGCCTAAGGGGATATAACTCTAGAGAGAGAGAGAGAGTAAAGCGTCTTTATTTTTAAATAGCCTAAAAAACTTAACACATAGAGAGAGATCTTTGTCATACTGGCTACGTCAGACTTGGGCAGATTACTTGCCCGCGGTCAACTGTCTGAGCCGGCCCGGCCCAATTCTGTCGACGTCCGCTAATATGAGTAGAGATGATATTTAATTAACCTAAGCTGAATATTAATAGGACATTCATTAGCTTTTCGTCCGGCCCTTCTGTTAAATTTAAGAACCCATCGTGGCACGAGATGCAAAAAGTTAGCCCACCCCTGAAATATTTTGTGCGTACCGCATAGCTATATTAGGATGTCTAACAGAGGCGTTCCTAGGGTGGGGGGAGGGGGTACAAATTCGAAAATCCCACCGGGCCCCAGCTTGAGGGGAGCCCTCCAATTTTTTTACACTAAATATTAAGTACATTATCTCATGTCATGGTGTTGACTGTCAAAATACTGGGGCCCCCAAAGAGGTCAAGCCCCCGGGCCCCCAAATCCCTAGGTTCGGCACTGATGTCTAAGTCGATATAAATGATATAAGATGTCTAGATCTGTAAAAATTATGGCTGGCTTAATTTCAACCATGGTGTAAGTAAAGTTCCCTTAAGCCCCAAAGGGCTCATTGGGGCAGATGAAGTGTAGAATTCATCTGTTTCAGTAATTTCGGCATATGAAGGGATTGTGTGGTTAGCACAACGCCCAGCCGCCTTTACTTCCCCAACTTAAAGTCAGGTACCCATATAAAGCTGGTTGGACTTGGGGATTTTCACCAGGACCTGGAAAAGTTCCAAGGTTCTCACTCAGATTCGAACCCGGGACCCTCCGATCGACAGTCAAGCGCTCTACACCACTCGACCACCCGTCCCCTCAACCATGGTGTGTTTGGATTCTTTTTTTTGTGATTATATTTCCCCTCCCCCCCCCCTTCTCTTAAGTTTAGCTTATCGTTACTGGGGTTAAGATTTTTATTTATTTATTGTGAGTGTCTGACAATAGTGGCGTGTAACGTTGTTTGAAACTGTTTGCTTAATTGATTTTAAATTTCACTGATGTGCATCAGAGCGTTTTTGTGACACTCAGTAAACTAGCCACAAGTACACCCACTGTCTACAGCCACACGTACACCCACTGTCTATAGCCACACGTACACCCACTGTCTATGGCCACACGTACACCCACTGTCTATACCCACACGTACACCCACTGTCTATGACCACACGTACACCCAATGTCTACAGCCACACGTACACCCACTGTCTATGGCCACACGTACACCCATTGTCTATGGCCGCAAGTACACCCACTGTCTATAGCCACACGTACACCCACTGTCTATGGCCACACGTACACCCACTGTCTATGGCCACACGTACACCCACTGTCTATGGCCACCCGTACACCCACTGTCTATGGCCACACGTACACCCACTGTCTATGGCCACACGTACACCCACTGTCTATGGCCACACGTACACCCACTGTCTATGGCCACACGTACACCCACTGTCTATAGCCACACGTACACCCACTGTCTATGGCCACACGTACACCCACTGTCTATGGCGCCACCTGTCAAAACCTATACAATAATAACACGATAAGATATAATCATTTAATATTTTTTTTTTTTAATTTTGGATAATCGCAACATAAATCTTTCATCCAGGTGTCGTGATTTGTTCATGTATTCTTACGGAGATTTTGGGGCTTAACCCTGATCATGTACTTTTACATGGGATCTTCTCCTCCCCCCCCCCAAACCAGGACAAAAACATAAACAGAGAATGTTGGTTGCACTTTGAATTTAAAAACACGGATTTTTTTAAAAATAAACATTACTTATAATGTTAATAAATATAGCAATGAAAAAATACAAATGAACAGCACCGTTCGTGTTCCATTCAACTATTGTATGACCCTGACATCCCCCATCCCCCTCCCACACACATCCACACCCACACATTTTACTTCTGATACAATACTTTTCCGCCATCTTCGATATTTCAGATTTACGTGAATATACATGTAATTATAAATTTAAAAAATTTTCTACCCCCCCCCAACCCACCTCACACCCGACTCCACAGGCTGGATATTCTGACATCAATTCAGTGGAATGATCAGTCGCTGTACTGGCTGCAGCTTAATTTAATGATCAGTCGCTGTACTGGCTGCAGCTTAATTTAATGATCAGTCGCTGTACTGGCTGCAGCTTAATTCAATGATCAGTCGCTTGTACTGGCTACAGCTTAATTCAATGATCAGTCGCTGTACTGGCTGCAGCTTAATTTAATGATCAGTCGCTCGTACTGGCTGCAGCTTAATTTAATGATCAGTCGCTTGTACTGGCTGCAGCTTAATTCAATGATCAGTCGCTGTACTGGCTGCAGCTTAATTTAATGATCAGTCGCTTGTACTGGCTGCAGCATAATTCAATGATCAGTCGCTTGTACTGGCTGCAGCTTAATTCAATGATCAGTCGCTGTACTGGCTGCAGCTTAATTTAATGATCAGTCGCTTGTACTGGCTGCAGCTTAATTTAATGATCAGTCGCTTGTACTGGCTGCAGCTTAATTCAATGATCAGTCGCTCGTACTGGCTGCAGCATAATTCAATGATCAGTCGCTTGTACTGGCTGCAGCTTAATTCAATGATCAGTCGCTCGTACTGGCTGCAGCATAATGCAATGATCAGTCGCTTGTACTGGCTGCAGCTTAATTTAATGATCAGTCGCTTGTACTGGCTGCAGCTTAATTCAATGATCAGTCGCTTGTGCTGGCTGCAGCTTAATTCAATGATCAGTCGCTTGTTCTGGCTGCAGCTTAATTTAATGATCAGTCGCTTGTACTGGCTGCAGCTTAATTCAATGATCAGTCGCTTGTGCTGGCTGCAGCTTTAATCAATTATCAGTCGCTTGTACTGGCTGCAGCTTAACTCAATGATCAGTCGCTCGTACTGGCTGCAGCTTAATTCAATGATCAGTCGCTTGTACTTGCTGCAGCTTAATTCAATGATCAGTCGCTGTACTGGGTTGTACTGGCTGCAGCTTTATTCAATGATCAGTCGCAGTACTGGGTTGTATTGGCTGCAGCTTTATTCAATGATCAGTCGCTGTACTGGCTGCTGCTGTATTCTCGCTTGGCACTGGGACGGGGGGGGGGGGGGTGTGTCGTTATCTAGGAAGGCCGTAAACTGCGCAACACTTTCCAGTTTTATTTGTTTCTATTTCTCTTAACATTTTTATTTGTCTGACTATGTCTCACTGTTTTTTTTTACGTTATTATTTTTCCCCCTTTCAGATCTGTGGTTCCACCAACAGGAAAATCGCTTTACCGCCTCTGAGAACATTTGAGTACCGCATAAAACGTCAAGAGTTATTTTAACGGTCATTTTTTTTCTACTCCCTTTTTACGTTTTTTTTCCTTTTCCCCTCCCCCTCCACCCCCACCACCCGATCGTCAAGGAAAAGTTTAATTTATTTGTGTTTGGCACCATTTGTCAACCGGCAGCTTCATAAAAATTTTTGCCCGGTGTTAATCGGTTTTCACATCATGAGAGAAGGGTTTGTGTGTGCGTGCGGGTGTTGGTGATTGGGACAAGTGTGTGTTTGTGTGTGGTATGGGGGGAGGGCTTTAAAATTGTGGAGAATGGCCCCCGGGGGGGGGGGAGGTTCGCGAACGGAGCGATTGAAATTCAATGACGTCATTTACTAAAAGTAATGAAATACTCTTTACGATAAATGGATAAAGAATTTAAAAAAAAAAAATATGTCGATTCCTGGGCATTACAATAAACTGCAGAGCTAAACAAGTTGAATACGAGGCTGAAAATGACAAGACTTGGTCGCTCTAATACAGAGACAAAGTAGGCG
The DNA here is from genome assembly GCA_021962125.1 of Bulinus truncatus. Lineage (NCBI taxonomy): Eukaryota > Metazoa > Mollusca > Gastropoda > Planorbidae > Bulinus > Bulinus truncatus. Next base: position 911,126 of record JAGDYQ010000250.1, read on the forward strand.
CTACGGGCTGGGGTTGAAATAAGGAAAAGGGAGTGGGCTCTGAAAAACTTTACTGTCCAACTTTCGATTCAATGAATCTTGATACGTGTTGCCTTCGAAAACGATTGCAGTGCTTGATAGAGCGAAATTTTTCGCTATCGGAATTTTTCGCCAACTAGGAATTTTTCGCCAACTAGGAATTTTTTGCCAAGTAGGAATTTTTCGCCAACTAGGAATTTTTCGCCAACTAGGAATTTTTTGCCAAGTAGGAATTTTTCGCCAAGTAGGAATTTTTCGCCAACTAGGAATTATTTGCCAAGTAGGAATTATTTGCCAAGTAGGAATTTATCGCCAAGTAGGAATTTTTTGCCAACTAGGAATTTTTTGCCAATTAGCAAGTTTTAACCATCTATAGTTCAATATGATAAAGTTACCCGGCACTACTTCATTTTGCTTTTCTTTACATTTTTTTTTCAAGAAACCTTTGAGTTTTATTGTCCATTATTTATTTTTTGATTTATTTATTCTGTAATTTCTGTAAACAACCGAAACGTGTCCCACAATACATCTGTCCACTAACCGGGTCAGAGCAGTAAAAAAAAAAGTTCTTGTACATTGAAACTGAGTGCTGTACAAACGCGCATCCTACATTATTAGTACAGGGACACACGCTGTGAAGCGGAATATGAAAAATACATGCTCACGTGAGGCATTAAAGGTGAGGGGTGGAGGGGAGTGGAGGGGGTAGGGAATATTGAAAGAAACTGGTGGAGTAGGAGAAGCAGAGATAGACTGAAAGAAAGAGAAAAGAGGGGGGGGGAGAAAATTTTGTTTCGTGTTTGTGTGTGTGTGTGTTGTGTGTGTGTGTGTGTGTGTGAATCTGTGTATGTCTGTGTGTATGAAAAGATGACCTGTACAATTTTCCGCGACTCAAATTTTTTTTTTTAAAAAAAAAAAAGCTCATCTCAGATTTCGTCAGGTTGTATAACGGGGTTGGGGGCATAACTCTTGTCATTGGTGACAGATAATGTAATATGAGTTCTTTCCCCGCAGCTAGGTATTAAAAGTCGAGGTGATTACATGGAAAGAAAGGGGGGGGGGGGGTGTCACTGCATCATAGGGGTGAAATGGGGGTTGGGAGGGGCGGTGACGGGCAGACGTAGAGTGGATTCTTTATCCCTCAATACAACGGTTCCCAGTCGTTTTCTCTCAACTCACACATTTTTTTTTCTTTTTAAACTACATCATTATAATAGAGCCCAGGGGCCGGTTTGATGTGGGAGGGTGGGGGAGGGGGCGGGGGGCATACAGAGACGTCCAGGACATGGACTTCGGGCATTCAATAATCCATTTAAATAAATATATTTTTAAAAGTCGTGAATATAAATGATTGTGGGGGGGGGGGGTCTAAAAAATTGATTTGGTGCCTGAGCCCCCCTAACCCCCCATATTACCCCCGCCCCTCAGGAATGACAGGCCAACCCCCTTCCCCCCATCTACCCTCATCCGTAAACTGTGTTCTATACAAGTTAATGATGCCCAGGAGAAGTTTTAAGTGTTGGTCATATTCTGATTTGACTACTTAGACTCTAGCAGTCAGGGGCCCCAGCAGATGCTCCACGAGGACACCTCTAGTAACTGCACACACACAGGCGCCCACTCGCCCGCCCCCCCTGCCCCACCCCCGCGGAGCGCAACTCGGTGAGACTCTCCCTCATCACAACAGTTCTACTCGTTGTGCGGTTTTTGTTATTAAATGCTGTATTGTTGTTATTGTTGTTGTTGTTGCTTTTCAGGGAAATCTCTGTCCGCGCCATGACATTTGTACTTTTTTTTTTTCGGAGGCCTTTACCAAATGGGCACTAGGAAGCCGACGGGCTGGTGCTTTAGGGACCCCCGGGCTGGTGCTTTAGGGACCCCCCCCCAGGTAAATGTACTTTGGTACTTATAGACATAGTGTTTATATGCAATTGGTATTTGTAGGCAAAAGTACATTGGGGAAGCTTAGACAAAGGTACTTTTGGGGGCATTAGACAAAGGTACTTTAGGGGCATCAGACATAGGTACTTGGGGGGGGATTAGATAAAGGTACTTTTGGGGGTATCAGACATAGGTACTTTTGGGAGGCATTAGACAAAGGTACTTTTTTGGGGCATTTGACAAAGGTACTTTTTGGGGGGCATTAGACAAAGGTACTTTTTTGGGGCATTAGACAAAGGTACTTTTGGGAGGCATTAGACAAAGGTACTTTTGGGAGGCATTAGACAAAGGTATTTTTGGGAGGCATTAGACAAAGGTAGTTTGGGAAGGGGGTGCGAGGCTTAAACAAAGGGGGGAACTGATAATGTCACAGCTTATGAATCTTGGACCCTAATAATATTTGACAAGTGGGGGCCGCTCTCTCCTTACCGAATTCCATTTTTTTTAATCACGCCCCCCCCCTCCGACAAGTACTCGGATAATCTCTTCCCCGTGGCGAGTCTGGTTGTTTTCCATATGGGCACCGAAATTCCTTTAAAATTAATAAACACTTCTTGATTAACAAAAAAATAATTTAAAAAATAAATTAAATAAAACAGTACCTTTAAATAACAAAAGAGTAAAAATTTGTATTGGGTTAGGGCAGGTCGGCAACCTTTTGAGGCGAAAGAGCCAAAAAGTTATAATTTACAATTTTCTCAGGTTTTAAAGAGCCACTAAAATTCTTGTTCCAATATTATGGTACTAGATTTAGGCCGCAATTTGACATCGAAAGAGCCGCAACTTGACAACTTGACATCGAAAGAGTCGCATGCGGCTCGCGAGCCGCATGTTGCCGACCCCTGGGTGAGGGTAAAGGAATAGTACCGACAGGGAGCCCTGCATCAATGAGGGCCCCAAGCTAGCTCGCACTCACCGTCAGAACAGCCGCGCACTGTGTTAAACTGCATCTCTTCCCGCCAGTTTTTTTTTTTCCTTGTTCACTGCCAGGAAAAAAATATGTAGTTAGATAGACTGAGGAACAGACGAGAAGAGATGAAGGAAGACAGACAGATTTCCGTTCTCTCTCTCGATGTATAAAATTGGTGCATGTGTTGTTGTTTTTTTTTCTATTTTTTTTTTTTTTAAAAAAAAGATGAAACTTGTTAACTTTTCAGTTGAAGGTAGACAAAACTAAGATCAAAGTCTCTGTGGAGCCACCACGAGCTAACAATAAACAGTCTGTTTACAACATCAAGAACAAGCAAAAACACACAAAAGTTTGGTTGCGGTTTTAGACATTAGTATTTGTAAAAAAAAAACAATCCATCTCTGAGTGTTTATTACTTGCTATATATGCCAGTGATGTTATATATGCCAGTGATTTGTTGTGTGTGTGTGTGTGTGTGTGCCCTCTTAGAGTCGTTGTTTACATTAACAACCAGAGATATTGCCTCCCTTTTTATTTTATTTTTTTTGTCTACCCTTGTAATCCCATAAAAATAAAAATAAAAATGAAGGCATGAACTAAAGTTTTAGGCAGTAAAATGTTAATTTATGTGCATTGGGTGGGGGGGGGGGAGGTAATCATGTTCCCTTAACTCGCCTGGATGAAGTTATTGAGAACAAACACCAGCTGTTTGAATTATCTCCACTTGAGTTCGCTACTAAAGACATTCAAGTACCATAGATATATTTATTTTATTATTATTGTTTTTAGCTTTTTTAAAAAAAATAAAAGAGGGGAGGGGGCTGGGGTTCGTAATGAAGAACCACTCGTACCTTCCCGTAATGTAGCGTTCTCAAATTTTGTAATTTACTGAACTAAAAAAAAAAGGGCGGCAGAACATCACACGAGCACGTTGTCATCTTTCAGAAAGTAAAAAAAAATGTTTTAATTTGATTTTAAAGAGTCTCAAACGATGATAAATGGAACTCTTCATTAGGGTCTTCAGTGGGCTCACAAAAACGTTCCAAAATCGTTTAAAGGAAAAAAAAGGGGCGACACACTCACACAAACACACACAGAGAGAGAGAGAGAGAGAGAGAGAGAGAGAGAGAGAGAGAGAATTTCTTGTATAATAAACTTCCTTTCTCCAAAAGCAATCACAAAGATATGTTGCTACTCTAGTAAACACCTCAAAGTATTGTTTACTTTCATTGTATTTATTTATTTGTTTGTAAATGGTGAATGTTTAACTATGGTAATGATTTTGACTAGTCGTGTTGGTCTTTTGTTTTAAAGAAATCATACATTATTTAAATATGTTCGGGGATCCAATTAATTTATTTTTTAGAACCTCATCTTTCGCTCAAAATGAAATTCAAATTATTTATAGTGTCTAGCAATATAAGACCCCTGTTTGCCTAGTCGTGAGTTTGTGGGGGAAAGGGGGGGGGGTCTAAGACTAACGCCCTATGGTACTACAGGTATTGGTTAGCAAACTTCCTGTATTATTGTTCCATATCAACTTTTTTTTTCTGATGTGTTTGATGAGCAATTAGCATGATCATTCTTATGTTTCTGATGGCCCGTGGGGAAAAGGCACGATGGGGGGGGGGGAGGAGCGGGGTGGGGGGGGGTCGGGATTAACAATGGTACGTTTGGTGACTTCTTGCACTGTTCCCCCTAGCCTGATGGCAACAACATTTCCTTAGCCAATGTATTTTGCCACACAAAGCCCTCGGAGGATCAGAGGGAAACATCTGACACTCACCAAAACAAAACGCTGTTAACACCCACCGCATGCAAATATTCGTCCCCCCCCCCTCCACATAATCATTGGAAAATGGGGGGGGGGGTGTGCGGTGACCCACTGACATAGCCTGTACTGTTAAATCATTTTAGTTCGCGCGGGGGGGGGGAGTGCTTAGATTGCCCCATTCTTAATGTCTGGCAAAGATTAATAGTCTCAACATGGGACCCTCCCTCACCCTGCCGCCTCGTTCAACTATTCGTAATAACGGACTTTGGTACAAAGTATTTACAAATGTTCACGTAAAGTACGTGCCCCCCCCCCCCCATCGTTTGAGAGCCGTCGACGACTCGGTTTATCAAATGTTCACATCTTTAGTTTTATTATCAAAAGAGTCGCGACTTGTTTTGTTTTTGGGCCCGGGGGAAGGGGGCAGGGCGGCGTTGGGAGGGTGGGTACTGCGCATCTTCGTGTGGTACTGGCAATATTCTTCGCGATTTTGTCGACACACACACACACTGTGACACACACATACACAAACACACACACAGATAGACGGAGAGATAAACTAATGTCAGTTGTCCGTATTACGGCGGTACGCAGCATTTCCCATCCGAGTGATATATCCGCGTCAAGGTGTGAAACTGAATGCACAAACACACACACACACACACAAAATAAAAAATTGAGAGGCGGAAAATATAATATAGTTACGTGATAGAGATATGGATATTATTATTATTTTTTTTCCATTATGATGTGGCCATAACCGGTGGGGAGGGGGTGCAACCCGTGGGGGGGGGGAGAGAAGCCAGGAGACATGAAAGTCACAACGCTTTATGAAGCTAATGTATATTTAAAAAAAAAATATTCATGAAAACCAATACATTGATATCACACTTGATATGCTCAACATCAGTTATAATGGAAACAATACGGCGCTTGGGGGATGGGGAAAGGGGGAAAGGGGGAAAGGGGGGGGATAGTGTTAGAAACAACGTTGGGCGGGCTGTTACGACCCGGAGATTAGGTTATGATGACCTTCTGACAGTCTGGGTGAGGGACTCTCAGAGGTCTATTTATAGATTCTAGAGCGCCCCACCCACCCCTCAGCCCCAACCCCGAAACAAACTCCCAGCGTAGGTTTCAACGTCCGATAATCTTGTTTGAAAAAAATGGGCGGGGAAGGGGCGTGAATTAAATTAGATAAATTAAATTTTAAAAAAAAAGAAAAAAATAATTCATATCAAGAATCCCCATCTTTTAGTAAGCCATCTTCTCTTTGAGGCCACGGACAAAGGTCAGAGCGTAATGACCCATTTACAAAAAAATTGCAATTCAAATTAGACACGGAGGAGATTTAGTGTCTGTCGTACCGGTGGGTGGGGGTGGTGGGCACATCACGCCATGCACGACGCGGTTGGCGGTGAGATACGTCCTGCAGCTTTGAACGTGCACATTTAGTCAGGGGCGGATTTATGTCGGTTGAAGTCAAGGGTCACAGATGAAACTACTGGGCCTAAAGAAAAATAAAAAGATAAAAAAAAAAATAAGAAGAGACATAAAAAAAGTAGAAAACTTGGTCTTCGTGGGGGTACCACACGATTCGGGGCCCCCTCTACGCGCATCTGTGCGCCCGCCATTTAAAGCATCCCTGTATCTAGTAAATAAATAGAGATTTAAGCTTTGAGTTCATCTTCAATGGCTTGTCATGAGAGTAGAAAAGGCATATTCAGAGCTGTTCATATAAATAGAAAGCTAAGCGGCTTTGCGGGGAAAAATAGACTAATGTATTTTGTAAATATTTGACTTTATTCATCTAGAACTACACCCCTGCCAGCTATCCACATGTTCATCTAGAACTACGCCCCTAACAGCTGTCCAAATGTTCATTTAATTTAGAACTACGCCCCTGACAGCTGTCCAAATGTTCATTTCAAACTACGCCCCTGACAGCTATCCACATGTTCATTTAGAACTACGCCACTGACAGCTATCTACATGTTCATCTAGAACTACGCCCCTGACAGCTATCCACATGTTCATCTAGAACTACGCCACTGACAGCTGTCTACATGTTCATCTAGAACTACGCCCCTGACAGCTGTCCACATGTTCATCTAGAACTACGCCCCTGACAGCTATCTACATGTTCATCTAGAACTACGCCCCTGACAGCTATCCACATGTTCATCTAGAACTACGCCCCTGACAGCTATCTACATGTTCATCTAGAACTACGCCCCTGACAGCTGTCCACATGTTCATCTAGAACTACGCCCCTGACAGCTGGCCACATGTTCATTTAGAACTACGCCACTGACAGCTGTCCACACGTTCATCTAGAACTACGCCCCTGACAGCTGTCCACATGTTCATTTAGAACTACGCCCCTGACAGCTGTCTACATGTTCATTTAGAACTACGCCCCTGACAGCTGTCTACATGTTCATCTAGAACTACGCCCCTTACAGCTGTCTACATGCTCATTTAGAACTACGCCCCTGACAGCTGTCTACATGTTCATCTAGAACTACGCCCCTGACAGCTATCTACATGTTCATCTAGAACTACGCCCCTGACAGCTATCCACATGTTCATCTAGAACTACGCCCCTGACAGCTGTCTACATGTTCATCTAGAACTACGCCCCTGACAGCTGTCCACATGTTCATTTAGAACTACGCCCCTGACAGCTGTCTACATGTTCATCTAGAACTACGCCCCTAACAGCTGTCTACATGTTCATCTAGAACTACGCCCCTGACAGCTGTCCACATGTTCATGTAGAACTACGCCCCTGACAGCTGTCTACATGTTCATCTAGAACTACGCCCCTGACAGCTGTCCACATGTTCATCTAGAACTACGCCCCTGACAGCTGTCCACATGTTCATTTAGAACTACGCCACTGACAGCTGTCCACATGTTCATCTAGAACTACGCCCCTGACAGCTGTCCACATGTTCATTTAGAACTACGCCCCTGACAGCTGTCTACATGTTCATTTAGAACTACGCCCCTGACAGCTGTCTACATGTTCATCTAGAACTACGCCCCTTACAGCTGTCTACATGTTCATTTAGAACTACGCCCCTGACAGCTGTCTACATGTTCATCTAGAACTACGCCCCTGACAGCTATCTACATGTTCATCTAGAACTACGCCCCTGACAGCTATCCACATGTTCATCTAGAACTACGCCCCTGACAGCTGTCTACATGTTCATCTAGAACTACGCCCCTGACAGCTGTCCACATGTTTATTTAGAACTACGCCCCTGACAGCTGTCTACATGTTCAACTAGAACTACGCCCCTAACAGCTATCTACATGTTCATCTCCAAAAAAATAAAAAGGACGCGGTAGTAAAGAAGATCTGTAAAAGATTTGAATTCTTCCCTCTCACACTCCACGCCCCCCTCCTCCCCCCTCCCCCCTTCCCCACTACCGCCCACATGAACTCTATTCACCAGCCCACAAGTTAATGTTGCCCATATGGTGAAATACACTTTGTGCGCAATTTAACCATTGCATGTTTGCGGGACATTAAAGTGGTAATGATATGCTAATGAATTCAGGATGGCCTCAATAGATACAAACATATAGCGTCCTCTTTTAAAAAAAAAAATATACATATATATAATATTAATCCAGGTGAAGCGGTTAAAGGGACTATAAAACATAAATATATGTATGTGCATGGTTGCAAAAAAAAAAGGGGGGGAATTCACTCGGTGAATCCAGGCTTGAAAAGATACTGAGTTATCTCTCTTTCTATACAGCGTCATTCAAAAAAAAAATATTGTGTGTGTGTGTGTGTGTGTGTGCGCTGCGTTGCTATGGTTGCGGTGTTAATGATGGATGGGTGACAACTGCGAGGTGTCGTGACCAAGTTGTCGGCCCCTGTGAACATCACAAGACAACCACCAGCACATCTTCCTGTTTGACCACTCAACCTTGTCAATTTTGACTCTTTTTGTGTGTGTGCGTGTGTACATGTTATGGGTAAACCTTTTCACACCTGTGTTGGGTTCACGGCTTGTAGGGGTTATATTTTTTTTTTTGTTATCGCTGTTATGGTCCGTACCAGTGGTGGTGGATCGCGCATAGGCACTGTGTGAAACTGCAGCACCTCATATTTTCACTTGATCATTCATAACATTCAATAGAATGAGTCCTTTTTTGGAATTTCTCTACACTTTGCGCAATATATAACTCTTATAGTAGCCCAAGTTAATCGAAAAAAAAAAAAGATACAAACATCTTTACATGGAACAGTTCCAGCGGTGATGTGTTTATCTGTTGCATCGCTCGTGCCCAAATACTAAGCTAACACCAGTCTGAGAGGAGAGCACTGTCTTAATCACAGTGCCAACTGTAACAATTCAGATTATAGCAGTGGCGTATCGAGCTTAACTGGCCGGGGCACAATACCTTTTTTAGCGCCCCCCCCCCGATTCGGAAATCATATATGTATAAAATATACCATTTGGCGCCCCTTTGTGAGTTGCGCCCGGGGAGCCATGATGCCCCTAGCCCACCCCTCACTACGCCACTGGATTATAGTAAATAACACGCCCACATAGTAAGCTAACGCGAGGCTGAGAAGAGACAGAGCACTGTCTTTGTCACAGTGCCGACTGTAACAATTCAGTTTATAGTGATTAAAATATTTGCCCACCACACAACCCCTTTATGTGCCGGGTAGGGGTTGTCAGGTCATAATTTGATTTTGTTATCAAATTTCTTTGTACATTTTATTTTCAAACATGTTTACACAAATTGAAAAAAAAAAAGGCGAAACATATTCTGTGGCTGAACCTCCATGATAGTTTTAGTTTGGAGACGCCACCGCTGGCAATAAAAGCTGCAATGTTCAGAACTTTGGGGATGATTTAGAAATGTTATTAGATGACAGCCGGGATTCGGCGAGGTAAATATGAAAGAATGAACATAGTGTTCATAATGTTCTAAAATGTCACATTAAATTTGGTTTATGATGATTCCAATAACGGGAATGAAATGTTCGCCGCAGTGTTCAGTTACAGCGTTGTGTTGCGTTAAACACAGTCTCAGAGTATTGGTACAAGGGGATTTTTTTTTGTTCGGAATCGACTTATTTATGTTGATCGCTTCACCCCAGAGAACCCGTGCATAGTCTGGGTGGGGCATTTTTTTTTAAATGGGGACAGGGGCGTGTTAACTTTGGTCCCCATATAATAACCTATATTACCCCTTCGATGTACAACCACATTACCCTTCATATACAACCATGACACCTTACCATTGTAATAACCACATTACCCTTCTATATACAACCATATTTACCCTTCATGTACAACCACATTACCTTCATATGTACAACTATATTACCATGCTAACTAACTATATTACCCTTCATGTACAACCACGTACCACTACCATTACAACCATATAGATAGATAGATGAGATAAGATAGATAGATAGATAGATAGATAGATAGAGAAGATAGATAGATAGATAGATAGATAGATAAATCTACCTACCACCTCCTTATCAATCTACCCTCCTCCGACTACCATGGTATCCGACATAACCGCCCCTCCCCCCTTTCCCACCCCCACCCCCAAAACTTTCCCTGTCCGATAGCTATCTGATCCCTGGGCACCACGGGAAGACTTTCTGTTCATTCCTTCTATCATTGTTTCCATAAATATCTGTCCAGCAATCAAGAGAAGAAAAAAATGTGGGCCATAACCCCCTCCCCCACTCCCTCCTTGCCTGACTTCCACCCCTCAACAAATCTCCTTCAACAACATCTCTGGTATATTCTCTCCACCTTCCTCCTCTGCTCCATCCCCCCCTCTGGGCTCTCCTATTTTCCTTGGCTGGGGTGAATTGTCTCTCTCTCCTTCTTTCCCCACTCTCTTTTTCCTGGTCGCTCGTGTATCATTGAAACAAACCCAACCACCGCATCTTTGATGTGCATTCTCGCGAAGAAGTATGCGACGGTAAACGAGGGGATATAATCATAAAAGATATAAAACCACCACGCTTTGAGAAATGTTTCTTCTGCCACTGTTTCTTCGTGCCTCTCTCAACCCTCTACATTCCCCGCCCTCCTTCCTCTTTTTTTCTTCTTTTCTTGAATGTCAAATAATGAACCCCTGTGGTCTCTTTTATGTCTCCTCCAAGACTTGTATACACCAGAAAAGAGAGGCCAAAAGATAAATTGTGTAGTAATATTGTAAATTTATAAAACAAATGAAAAATGTAAAAAATTTATAGTGTATCGGGGCAATGGGCCCTTGTGATGTGTGAATATCATGCAGTCGACCTACTTCTACTCCCTTCAGCGTGTGTCGCACAATCTACGCCTTTGTAGCATTTTCATACGTACTTACCACACCAACACACACATATTATTACACCAGCCCCAGCGGAAATTCTACAGGCGTGCCAAATATGAGTAGAGGCGAATAAATATTGGTGAAACATGCTGGCGGTGGCAGGGGCAGACAAACGGCAGGGGCGCGCCCCCAGGGTCTCAGCACAGGCAACGATATGACGCAACGGTTACACCGCCACACCGCAATCGAAGGTCGCTACGGGCAGGAACCGTTAAAGCAACAACGCATCACGTTGATAATTCTTGGTGCGTTGAGTCTGCTGACCATGACATTTGCAACGCCACGTACCATCAGTGGGGCGCGATTGGTTGGTGATAGCGCGCATATTCGCTCCATGGCTTCCACTCTACACCTCAGCGTTAACACTCTGCCCTGCCCAAAACCGTTAAGGCCCATTGAACTCCGGTCTGTCAGCGGTCCAGCACCATCATCCTGGTGCCATGAACCGCTTTGATCACCATGTCCTCTTCAGCAAAGCCACAGGTACCTGAGCGCACGCATCATCCTTTCAGCGCTAATAGTGGACAGCGGGAACTGTGTCCCACGGAATCACGTGACTGACTTCCACCATATTCCAACAATCAAAACCAGATGATAAGATAAAAAAACACGAGGGGATGGACGGGGGGACTGCGCCCACGCTACGTGTTGTTTTCAAATAAACACATAACGACTTAAAGTAAATGCGCATCAACGAATGAGATCGTGCCCAATCATCAAAGCCTATTAATGTTTTTCTTTTCACTACTTTGTAATCAATTTAAACAGTGGCAAAAATCAACGAAAGAAGAAGAAAAACGGTAAAAGAAAAACAAAACGAAATAAAACCAAAGTATAAAAGAGAAGAAGAGAAAAAGAAATAAAACTGAAAGACCCAGCTGGAAACGAATCAATGCGCTGAACGGCAAGTTTTATAATGGTCAAGCTCACTAATATGGTCTTCGAAAAAGTTTATACGCTGAGAAGATAGCTGCTATTAAAAGGCACGAGGCCAGGATATGGGCAAATTGAAGGCAACGGTTGGCAATGATCGCTGAGGTTCGTAAAGAGAAAGAGCGGAGCGGCAGGTTAGCAAAAACGCCCAACAGACTGGAGAGCAAGATTTACAGCAATATATCGGCGCATTTTGTTTCAGCTCCCCATTTGGTCCGAGATTTGACCTTCAACCGCAATCCGATTGACCTTCTTTTAAATCAAGACCATTTCCTTGCGACGCCCAGCGCCATAGCATGTTTGTTGTATTTTTCCCAGCTTATTATTACGTTATCACTTTATTTATTTCTCATTGCGCCCAGCGCAGGGATCCATTTTTTATTATTGTCGATATCTTCATATGGAAAGGTGAAGTTGCAACCATAGTGGATTTGAACACTTTAAGAAAATGACAAAACCGAATTGAAAGTAAAATTTAAAAATAACCATTGTCAATCATCACACCGTAAGGTGATGTCATATTTATACGGAGGTGGACTTGACCATTTGAAAACACAAGATATTTTCAGCCAAAACCACGCCAACATATCACGTTAGTGCTGGACGAACCACGTCCGCCAAAACGAATGAGCCATTTTGCCGTGAACTGGTGCAATGACGTCTGACGTCCAAACGAATATGTTGGGCGTATGGTGATTTATCCAAAAACAACTGTCAAATGATCATCGAACTGTTTAATCCAACCCCCCCGACATTTATATAATCATCTCTTCGTAAGAAACAGTGAAATCACGAATCGAACTGGAGGGGGGCGACCGCCAATATTATTATTGTTATATTTGGGAGCGCTACAGGCGTACAATAAAATATATTACAGGACATTCGGGCGCCGCGTTAAATCGAAAGTAAAGAAATTAATACAAAGAGGATTCATTTAAAAATAGCAAATCGGAAAAAATGATCGCTCGAAACAAAGCAACTTCGGCTTGCTGATCGTTTATGATATAACTGGCAAAGCAGCTTGTAGTGGTAAATGGTATAGATATATATATATATATATATATATATATGAGTATATATAGACATATAAACCAAATGGTAATACCAGGGGTCGTGGATAAAAAACTGGGGAAACGCATTAATATGGACCATCCCTTAATATATTTTTGAACCCAGTCAAGAAACTTTCTGCATATTATTAGGGCGCGAAAAATTTCCCCCCACCACCGCCAGTGGTGGGAAGAGAGTGAATATAGTTTCAGACACGGCATGATGATCACTTTGTTATTATTACGTTATTCATGATTTTCAAATAACATAGGGGGATTAAACAGTCAAAGGTAAAGAATAGCTGATGCGTCAAACAGACCCGTTGGCGAGAAACAGCATGCCAAAGCTGCACCTGATATGGGGAACAGTGGGATGAATCGCCAGGGTCCAACAAACGTAAATCAAAAAGGTCGATTGTAAATTTTATCCAGGCATCACGCCGCCAACCAAACCGCCCAGCAACACCGTGGGAAAAGAGAGTGCCGTGAATCCATTTTTAACATCGCCTGCTTTTTTCGCCACTTTATGTGGGCGAAATCAAATCTCCGCCCCCAGACTGCGCCAACCCGGCAATCACACTTTGAAAGAAATACACAATCAAACACAACATGCTGATCGACTCCTGGTGGGGAGAAGATGCTGCTGATTTTTTTAAAATGTTAAAACAACCAATGCGTATTTTCAGACTCATATAACGGACTTTCTCACATTTACAGATTCATACGCAGTCACACTTCTAAATACTTTGAAGATCCAGCAAATAGCCCAGTATTCTCCACATTTTGAGATCCATATACAGCTTGATTTCTTCCAACATTTTAGAGATTCACAATGACTCTCCAACATTTTGGATCCATGTTACAGTCGTGACTTTCCACATTTTGATTCAGATATAGCTTCCGATTTCTTCAACACTGAGATCTACAGCACAAAGGATTTCTTCAACATTTTGAGACCCATATAAATAGCTCGACTTTCCACATTGAGACCATAGCTCGGATTTCTTCATATCGGATTCATATAGCTGATTTCTTCAAATATTGACTATAGTTTTGATTTCTTCAATATTTTGATCTATAAGGTTTACTTCTTCAATATCGAGAATTCCATAATTTGATTTCTTCACATTGTAATCATATATAGTTTGATTTCTTCCACATTTTGAAGCATCCAGAATGCTGGATTTCTTCATATTTTGAGATCCATAATAGTCTAGATCATTTTTTAGATCCGCACAGGTGCTCAGGATTTCTCTGTATTTTACAGATCCATAGCTTCACAATTCTTCACATTTTATGACCAGTCTGATTTTCCTTACATTTATGACTCGCATATAGTTTGAATCTCTTCAATATTTTGAAGATCCAGTTATAGCTTGTGACTTCTTCCAACATTTTACATTTGCATAGTCCAAAATTTCAAATATTTTGAATAGTCTGGATTTCGTATCAACTCGTAGTTGGTTACGCCACACAGAAAGTCACAAAACAGTAATAAAAAATAACCCTAACTCTGAAATAAATTCATCTATTTTGCACAGTGACTCTCACACTCTCTTTTCCCCCCACCCCAATAATTATTTTCAGTCTCGATCTGACGATATTTCCTCCATTTGGTTATAGTTTTGTTGTGTTACTATAACTGAAGAACTTCAACTCCAATGCGCTATGACAAACAAAAGAATCACTGCCATCTATACAATTATTTGAAAACAAATGGCAGATCTCTAAAGTATATCTCCACTATTATCGCAGATGCCAACGTCAAATTTTGCTTCGGTGAACGCCACGTGAATCTGGCAGTGGATAATTAACGTTGTAAATAAGAAATACAACAATCTGGCGCACTGAACAAGTTGGTAACAATAAACCAACCTCACCTGGCATCTTTGTTATTATTGCGTGGGGTGGGATGGTGGAGCAACCAACCGGCGAAGAACAAATCCATACGGTTACAGCAGCAGTCATGGTAGGCAGGACCGATTGATCCAGCCCGCGGCAAACACGACCACGGGCCAAACAGATCAAATTCTGTTTGGCGTGAGATTTGAAAACCCGCGATGAAGCTGACAGCGGGCGAGTTTATAGATTTAGTTACAGCGAGGCGCAAATAAATGGAACAGGATTCGCAAATCACCCGGTGATAGAAATGATATGTGGAAGTGCAGAGAGAGGAGAGATGTCTGCCGTTGGTAAATGCAAAATAATCTGGTAGCGGATGGCGCATAGATAAGCGCATAGGCACATATATTTTGCTTGCATTAGCGGTTTAGCGGCATAGAAATACCGCGCCGCGGTAATGCAAAGACCAGAGATGCATACATGTTTACGCGTGACATAGCAGAGCATAGATGTGAGTGATATGACGACGCGCACGCCAGCACTGGTGATGTGATGGAGAGGTGATGCAAAGGCAGATGCGGATGACATGGAGCAGAAGACGCCACGTCGCGTTGAGAATGCAACACCATATATTATATGGCTGGCTTGCATTATGCTGGCGAAGACGCCACACGCTGGCAAGACCAGAGTGGCGATGATGATGCGGCGTATATGGCATAAACACGCTGGCAAACACCCGCATAGAAGATGACATGAAGCGGTAATAAGACGAATGGTCGATGGTTTGATGGATATGAAGAAACAACGCTTGCAATGCAAAAGAACTATAGAAGATGTATGAAGAGAGATACAGGGTATAGAGAGAAATGTCGTTGTAAAGACCAGAGAGAGATGAGAGAGAGAGAAGGGATGGAGGCGGAGATAGATAAACACACAAAAGTGGAAAAGAACTGAGCAGAGAGGGTATTTTTAGAGAGTGGATGAGTGTATAGAGAGAGAGAAGGCTTAGAGAGAAACATGCCAGTGCCAGAAAGACCTCAGTACAGAGAGAGAGGTAGGTATTTTAGGTTTTGTTTGTATATGGATGAGTGGTTAGGCAGACAAAAACAATGCTGTAAGTTTTTAAAAGAATTGGAGAGAGAGAGATGTAGAGTTCTGGATGTGTGATGGTGGGAAGAAAACATGCTGAAGACCAGATAGAGGTGAGAGAGGATAAGAGATAGAGGGTGGAAGAGAGGAGGGCCACATCAAACTGAGGAATGGGAGAAGTTTAAACCATAAATAGAGAACACCAAATGATCAGGGGGATGAAATGATCCACTGCAGCACAAGATTGAAATGTCCGCGAGTCGTGGAACTTGTTTTCAACTTATCGTTTCTCAAAGAGTTTGATGCCAACTAACAATTTTTTAAGAGAATATGATGCCAACTAACAGTTTTTAAGAGAATATGATGCCAACTAACAATTTTTTAAGAGAATATGATGCCAACTAACAGTTTTTAAGAGAATATGATGCCAACTAACAATTTTTTTAAGAGAATATGATGCTAACTAACAGTTTTTAAGAGAATATGATGCCAACTGACACTTTTTTTAAGAGAATATGATGCCAACTAACAGTTTTTAAGAGCAAATGATGCCAACTAACAGTTTTCAAGAGAATATGATGCCAACTAAAACAGTTTTTAAGAGCAAATGATGCCAACTAACAGTTTTCAAGAGAATATGATGCCAACTGACAGTTTTTAAGAGAATGTGATGCCAACTAACACTTTTTAAACAAAATTTGATGCCAGCTAACAGTTAAAAAAAACTGTCGGTAAAATGTGCATGTTCAATTTACAAGGAATTTTTGGACCTTTTGCAATGTGCGGCCAACTTCTCATAGAATGTATAGAGTGACCTTGACTCAATGACTGTAGCAGAGTGACCTTGACTCAATGACTATATCAGCCCTGACTGAATGTATAGAGTGACCTTGACTCAATGACTATATCAGCCATGACTGAATGTATAGAGTGACCTTGACTCAATGACTGTAGCAGAGTGACCTTGACTCAACGACTATATCAGACCGGATTGAATGTATAGAGTGACCTTGACTCAATGACTGTAGCAGAGTGACCTTGACTCAATGACTATATCAGCACTGACTGAATGTGTAGAGTGACCTTGACTCAATGACTATAGCAGTCCTGACTGTTCCAATCCATGGTCTACTTACCGATACCACAACAGCATAATTAAATGTAGTTGCTGGGATTTTAATCTGCATACCATAGATGGGGGAAAAAAAAAGCATTTCACCATAACGCCAACCGACTTCTACAGCGACCAGTTCACACTTCGACAGCGACCAGTTTACACTTTGACAGCGACCAGTTCCGTGCGCAGACGTGAAATGTGTCATATATAATATATGGAGGTGTCGGTGAAACCGCCAGTTGATTTTTGTATTTTTTTTAAAAAACCTATTTGAACTTTAACCCTTTACTTATGTACACAGCTCTTCATATACACACACATTTATTCGCCAGATTGCTCACGAAAATATCACTCCAATTACTCACCCACGAAAGTGCGCAGTCGCAAAAGCCACTAACTCACTGGCAAGCTTACCTCACCGAGTGACATATACAATTTCACTCGATCTCATAGTCACGCGCTCTCACTAACTCACTCATTCACTAACTCAGTTACTAACTCACGCACTCCTCCATTATTCCCGTAATATCTCACTAATTCACGTATTAACTCAGCAACTAACTCACGTTCTCTCACTAATTTAAGTACTCACTCACGTACTCTTACTAATTCACGTACCAACTAAACGGTACTCTCACTAATTTGCGTACCAACTCACGTACTCTCACTAATTTAAGTACCAACTCACGTACTCTCACTAATTTGCGTACCAACTCACGTTCTCTCACTAATTTAAGTACTCACTCACGTACTCTTACTAATTCACGTACCAACTAAACGGTACTCTCACTAATTTAAGTACCAACTCACGTTCTCTCACTAATTCGCGTACCAACTCACGTACTCTCACTAATTCGCGTACCGCCTCACGTACTCTCACTAATTCGCGTACCAACTCACGTACTCTCACTAATTCGCGTACCAACTCACGTACTCTCACTAATTCGCGTACCGACTCACGTACTCTCACTAATTCACGTACCAACTCACGTAATCTCACTAATTCGCGTACCGACTCACGTTCTCTCACTAATTCGCGTACCAACTCACGTACTCTCACTAATTCGCGTACCAACTCACGTACTCTCACTAATTCGCGTACCAACTCACGTACTCTCACTAATTCGCGTACCAACTCACGTACTCTCACTAATTCGCGTACCAACTCACGTACTCTCACTAATTCGCGTACCAACTCACGTACTCTCACTAATTCGCGTACCAACTCACGTACTCTCACTAATTCGCGTACCAACTCACGTACTCTCACTAATTCGCGTACCAACTCACGTACTCTCACTAATTCGCGTACCAAC
Source organism: Bulinus truncatus (assembly GCA_021962125.1). Classification (NCBI taxonomy): domain Eukaryota; kingdom Metazoa; phylum Mollusca; class Gastropoda; family Planorbidae; genus Bulinus; species Bulinus truncatus. The sequence continues at coordinate 929,499 of JAGDYQ010000250.1, forward strand.
TCACGTACTCTCACTAATTCGCGTACCAACTCACGTACTCTCACTAATTCGCGTACCAACTCACGTACTCTCACTAATTCGCGTACCAACTCACGTACTCTCACTAATTCGCGTACCAACTCACGTACTCTCACTAATTCGCGTACCAACTCACGTACTCTCACTAATTCGCGTACCAACTCACGTACTCTCACTAATTCGCGTACCAACTCACGTACTCTCACTAATTCGCGTACCAACTCACGTACTCTCACTAATTCGCGTACCAACTCACGTACTCTCACTAATTCGCGTACCAACTCACGTACTCTCACTAATTCGCGTACCAACTCACGTACTCTCACTAATTCGCGTACCAACTCACGTACTCTCACTAATTCGCGTACCAACTCACGTACTCTCACTAATTCGCGTACCAACTCACGTACTCTCACTAATTCGCGTACCAACTCACGTACTCTCACTAATTCGCGTACCAACTCACGTACTCTCACTAATTCGCGTACCAACTCACGTACTCTCACTAATTCGCGTACCAACTCACGTACTCTCACTAATTCGCGTACCAACTCACGTACTCTCACTAATTCGCGTACCAACTCACGTACTCTCACTAATTCGCGTACCAACTCACGTACTCTCACTAATTCGCGTACCAACTCACGTTCTCTCACTAATTCGCGTACCGCCTCACGCATGTAATTCACTCGCCGACTCATGCAGACACGCAAAAAAACCAAAGCGTCTGTCTGTCACCTTACATCCCTCATGATACAAATGACAAATTTACTCACACGCGCTGCAGTGATCAACACTCGGATCCCCTCAGATTTACATTGAGCAATATTTCACATCTACTCTCCCCTGGCTTTAAAACACAGCGCGTTGTTTATTTCTCCTTACCCCCACCCCCCCCCACCTTCCCCGAACTCCTTCCTATTTCCCCCCACCCCCCCCCCCGACCCTGCAGCTATCTAGAACATATTTACCAAGATAAACTGTCGGCATCGAGAGAGTCTCGCTATAAGCCCGTCGTGTAAATACAATACAGCCATCAAAAGCTTTCTTATCAAATGCGTTTATTTTTTGTTCATTTTTCTTTTTCTTTACCTTGAAAGTTGGGAACATCTTAGCCCCTCACGTTCAAGAGGGTTTGGGGGGGCGTAGGGGGGGGAGGGGGGAAGACGGGAGGATCAAAGGAAAAAAAAGGTAAATGGGATGTTGTAGAATTGAAGGGGGAAGGAGGGGATGGACCATCATCTTACAGCACCACTTCTTATTAACTCCGCCCCTTGTACCCTATCAAGAGATACGCCGGTGGAACTGCTTTTGACCATGGTACACTTAGAATTCTGGGAATAATATTTTAATTTTTTTTTTTTTTTAAAAGGGCGTCCGTTTCATGATCAAAGACCCCCAGGCATGAAAGTTAATTTCGACATAACCCTCCCTCCCCCGCGCCCTGCCCCTTACATTCACTTCCTTAAAGTTGTTTTTTTTTTGTTTAAAAGTTGAGACCTATGTAGGTTAGTGCATAGTGTGCGTGTGTTAGTAGTATGTGATGGTCTGAGAGTATGATTGTAATGGAGAGATTGTTTGTGGGCCGTGATTGTCTTTGATTGTGAGTGTTCGGGATGACGCTGTCAGCAGGTAGCACGGCCAACAATCAAGTCAAATTACTGGAACAAGTCAAATTACTGGAACACGTCAAATTACTGGAACACGTCAAATTACTGGATCAAGTCAAATTACTGGTACAAGTCAAATTACTGGAACAAGTCAAATTACTGAAACAAGTTAAATTACTGGAACAAGTCAAATTACTGGAACAAGTCAAATTACTGGAACAAGTCAAATTACTGGATTGGACTCTTGGCTGTTTAAATTGCACACGGTGCCTTTCTCTTGTGTATGTGGGCCCCAGTCAAAGACTTCTAGATATATTTGGGACCCCCACCACTTTGAGAAGCACTGCTCTAGACAATTATAATCTACTGTTATGTAAGCTAAATTCCAAAAAAACTATGTAATCAAATACCTACACGATGAGAAAGAACCCCAAAGTTTAAAACTTTCGTAAAGTTTATTTGCTTGTTGCTGAACAGATATAAATCTTCTCCCTCGTCTGTCCGTTGCGTGTATGGTCGTGTCCTGTTTATTTTGGTGTGTGTTTTGTTTTTAAACGGTCGTACCTACACTTCGGTGGGGGGGGGGGGGGGCTGCGTATCGTATTGATCAGCCGAAGTGTTGCGTTTGATTTATCAACTGCAATCAACTGCAGTTCACCTGCAACATCAACATTTGGCAGGTACGGGACAAACACACCTGCAGTCCAACGTACGTCATTCAGGTTCACAGTGAATCAAACGCCTCAAAAACAATGAGATCATGTAAACCGAATTAGGTGATTGGTGTGGCCTTAAGCGTAATTGAAATTCTGCACAAGGCATGTATCTTTTCACTTATGTGTGGTAAAGGGAAAGTGAACTAAGCGAGAGACTTGTTTGTTTTGTAGGAAGGGAAGAGAACACATTGAGGTCTGAAAGATTAGTAACAATATGATATTCAGTTACGGCTGATATTGAAATACTGTTGTATTTTATCATAACGTTGAGCTAGTTTCTCGTAACTCATCTGTAAACTGCATCCGACAGTCGAAGGGTCTGATGGCATTCTGATGTCATGCTCGAGGATGAATTGGTTTCGGAAGCACTACGGTGGATTAGAATAGAGCGTGACAGAAGAATAAAAGTACACACGACATAGATACAATGTCCTAGATAGAAAGATGGATAGATAGAAGGATAGATAATATATAATAGATAGATAGATAGATAATATATATAGATAATAAGTCCTAGATAGAAAGATAGACCGATGGATAATAGATTAGATAGATAGATAGACAGATATTTATAGATGGATAGACAGATAGATAATAGATATATAGATAATAGATAGATAGATAGATAGATAGATAATAGAAATAGATGGATAGATAGAAATATAGATAGAGAGAGATAATAGATAGATAGATAGATAGATAGATAGATAGATAGATAGATAGATAGATAGATAGATAGATAGATAGATAGATAGATAGATAGATAGATAGATAGATAGATAGATAGATAGATAGACAGACAGACACAATCCAACAAATAGCATCCTCATAAATCTCACAAAACTATTCTCACTTTGATGTTCGCTCATTTGTCGCCGGCGTGTCCTCGCCACAACTGGCCTCCAGTCCATGCCCCAACACAACAGCAGTACACCCCATCAGAACGACGCCTCTGACAGAATTTTGAATGTCAACCAGACGGCCACCCCCACTCCCCCAGCCCCCTTGTCAGTTCCAGCACCATACATCAGATCTAAATGCCTGCCTGGGACCACAACCCACCGTCACACACTATAAATGCCAGCAGTCTTGCAGTCCCACCCACCACCACCACAAAATGCCAAACACGTTAGACACACAAGAGTTGTCAACCCCTTGCGTCTATTAAAGAGTCAAACTTCAAAGGGGGATAACAAAAATTACCGCAACAAAATGTTACCGACAACGAGATGATGTTATATTAACCCCCCCCCCCCCAGCCGTTTACCGCAGACCTCAATAACACAGCAAGGTTTTAATTACAGTTACACAGCTTCGTGGTATTAATGAGTATATGTAACGGTGGACAGGCCAGTAGCGCAGAGGCGGACTCATGGATTAGGTGGGTGGGTGGGGGTAGGGGGGGGGTGTCAGAGGAGGTTTAATCATTAGATCTGGAAGTCCATTTTGACCTAAATTTTACAATTGAGCTAAAAATTGAGCTAAGAAACTTTCTATTCGTGTGGCAGAATGGAGATGAGGTGTGGGTAGTTGGGGGGGGGGGGCGAAAATGGGTCACGGCTCCACCTTCAACTCCTCCAGGAAACGCCAACGAAATATTTCTTTCTTTTTTATTACGCGTATACTCGCTCTTATGAATCGACCGCCTAGGGCCCCCAGCGGTATAAAGTGACCCTCAAATCTGATGTCGGGTGAGCCCCCGGAAAGGTCATTTAGCCCCCCCCCCCAGATTCTCAGTCTCCGCCAAGCCTTCCTCCTCCCCCCCCCCCCCAACCTAAGAAAGACTCTGATGACGGTGATTTTTATATCGATCGATACTCATAGTCACCGGGCCTATGACACAGGGCCTAAGACACGGGCCTATCTTATGGAAAGGCAAACTGGGTGGGTGCCCCGACGTTAATGGAGGAGGGGGGCCTGTTAGGACTTTTACTTTGACGTAACCTAAAATAACTTACACGTTTGGGGGGAAAAGGTGAGTATCAGAGATGAGCGGACAGCGGACGCGTCCGCTTGCGGACGCAGATCCGCAGACTTTTCCGAATCCGCGGACTGACAGCGGACGCTTCGTATGGTTAAGTTGCGGACTCGCGGACTGACGCGGATCTTCTTTAGCGTTACCATACAAAATTTCAAGTCATTTAAACAGCTGAATTTCAGCAATGCGGACGCGCGGACTGACTGCGGACCAAGGTTGTAAGATCTCTCTGCGGACGCGGATCATTGATAGAAATCCGCGGACGGACGCGGACGCTAAATTTCAAGATCCGCACACCTCTGGTGAGTATATGGCCCCAGAGTAATCGAGGATTATTGGGGGGGGCACGATTGGAAAGCTTGAAACATTTACTTTGGCCTGGGGCCCCAGTAGTGTAGCTTTCCGTAGGGGCCTAAACAAGTACATTTTTTCTAGAACTAAAAAAAAAATATTATACATCCATAGTGTAGGCTCTTAGTTAATCCATTTGAAAAATGACTCACATCCAAGGTGTAGGCTCTTAGTTAATCCATTTGAAAATAGACTACAGTAATAGTAGTAAAAAAAAAAGTTCCCTTAACCGTAACGGGCCATCGGGGCAGATGAAGAGTAGAATTCATCTGTTTCTATAACCCTCGGCATATGAAGGGATTGTGTGGTTAGCACAACGCCCAGCCGCCTTTACTTCCCCAACTTAATGTCAGGTACCCATTTAAAGCTGTGTGCACTTGTGGGATGACTTTGAAACAAATTTCTCCTGGAAAAATTCCACATGGTTCTCTCCGAGGATCGAACCCATCCAAAGTATATATTTCAAATAACGTACTGTTACTTCATACATTAAATGCATGTAACTTTGCTGCCTATTTTTTCTTTAATTTTGTTCTTTCATTTTTTCTTTCTAGTTCATACACTCAACAGCTGTAAGTGACAATGTGATTTGGACCAGCGTGATTGGGAATTCAAAACTATGCTAGGCTTTGTGTAGAATAAAAGCTCCCAACAGTCCAAGTAGGTATCTCTGAAAGTGTGTGTGTGGGGAGGGGAGGGAGGGAGGGAGGCTGTCGCCGGCTTATCTTTGGCCCTCCCGACAAACTCCCCCTCACCCCCACCTTGTGATCACATACCCCCTTAACAAGTAATTTTATTGTTGATTACTCCGATTAGCTGATCCCTGAAAGACTGCTCTCCTCTCCCCCTCCCCCCCTCCCAACATTCCCGTGCATCAGCCCCTGTGAATGGGGTCCGTTACATTATTTGGGGTGGACCGCTGACCTATTAAAAATAAAAAAAGGTTCGTTCCGTGATATCAAGTGATATTCAGATAACCCTGACTCCCGTGATATTATACCCTGAGTAGTGATAATATGAACTGTATCAGTACTGAGGTGCGTGCGCATCTGGCAATCGCATCGGGGCCAGGGGGGGGGCGCACACACACGGAAATGATGAAATGCTTGTTTTTTTAATCAAATAGTACTTGTGCATAGGTGATACCTCGGCTGATAACTGAAGCCGTTTGTTTGAAGTTTTTTTTGAAGATTCACCCAAGAAGTTGCGTTTCTCTAATAACATTTAGTCTCTATGGAGTGTTTGTGAGGCGGGTGGGGATTGGGGGGGGGGGAGTGAAAGATAAAAGTGGAAATTATCTGCAGCTAGCGAGTATGAAGTGGCAATTTTCCACCCAAATATGCGCGGCCACATTTTTTTGGCGTATGTGCGAGTGCGTTGTTTGGTCTCATCTAGAACACAAGTACCTGGCCACTTGTAAACCTGGCCAGATTGCCTGTTGATGGGGTTTTGGGGCAGGGGGGGATGCGGCTAGAAGGAAAGGAGGGTGGGAGTGGGTTCTTTTAGCATGTGGAAGTTATCTGAATACATTTTGAGTTGGAGTCATGGGGAGAAGTGAATTAATATACTCACCTATGTTCCTTCTCTTTCTCTCTCTCTCTCTCTCTCTCTCTATCTATCTCTCTCTCTATCTCTCTCTCTATCTATCTATCTCTCAATCTCTATCTCTCTATCTCTCTCTATCTCTATCTATCTATCTATCTATCTATCTATCAGTATCAATCAATCTTTCTATCTATCTCTCGATCTATCCATCTATTTCATATAAAATGAGTCTGTTTTTCAACCTGATAATTTCTTTGTTGATTTTATATGTATATGTACATTTATTGATGCACATTATTGATTCTGTTGCCAATGGTGATAATTGTAACCTTTTGGGCGACCCCCCCCCCACTAAGAAATAAAGGTGCAAATTAAGATGCACATAATCCACATTACCCACTTCAAATCAGCTGGAGGGTCGGAGGGGGCCGGGGGAGGGTACCCATAATTTGAGAACCGCTGCCCCCCCCCAATCCCCCCTTTCTAACATGTCACAGCACTGGGTTGTCAGTATGTGACAAAACCACACCTCTCTCTCTCTCTCTCTCTCTCTCTCTCTCTCTCTGTGAGAGAGACACAATGTGTTACGGCTGTTCGTGTGACCTGTTTAAAGGCAAGTGCTGCAGGGTCGTCCACGTGTCATCGGGGGGGGGGAACTCCCAATCAGGTCCATCAAGTAACTTATCATTCGGGTCACTCGGTAGACGTCGTGTGTCTAAATTAAAAATCTCCCCCTCCCCCCACACACAAATACACACACACACACCTACATAGACAACAACAGCAACAACAACAACAACGACAACAACAACGTAATGACAGGTGTAAAATTAAAAAAAAAAATCACTCAAGGGTCGAACACCATTGTGACCTCTGCCCCTGTCTCTCGCGAAACTTCTAAAAGAAAATGGCGGGGTGTGGGGGAGGGGGGGGATAAGCAATGGTACAAAAAAAGGGCCGCAGCCGTGGGGGGGGGGGGGGATTGGTTGACTTTTTGATGTGACCCGAGCCTTTAAAGTTCATCGACTCAGATTATTCATTTATTTATATTTGTGCCTTTTATATGACTAAGCTGGACTCCTTGTTTAAAAAAGGAGGGGCTTGAGGTAAAGAGCTCCTCCCCCCCCTCAAGCTTACAGACTTTAGCAAAAGCTGCAAGGAGAAACAGGCAAACATACAGCAGAACCATTCAACAGCAACAACAGCGACAACAACAGCGACAACAACAACAACAACAACAGCGACAACAACAGCGACAACAACAGCGACAACAACAGTGACAACAATAGCGACAACAACAGCGACAACAACAACAGCGACAACAACAGCGACAACAACAGCGACAACAACAACAGCAACAACAACAGCGACAACAACAGCGACAACAACAGCGAAAAAACACTGCTGTTTATTTCAACACATAAAATATATTTAAACATTCCTGTCATTCGGGGAAACGTGCCGACATGGGATTAAGGATGGGGTTGAGGGGGGGGGAGAAGAGGAACTATATATATATGGGTGGGTGGGGTGTCAGGGTGGGGAGGGGAGGGAGGGTAAGGGAGGAAGGTCTCCTGACTGATGGACCAGATACGGTACAAACTGTGACCGGTGTATCTTTTTTTCAATCTGAACGTCTACGTCACGAAAGAGAAGAGATCCCGCGATAAGTGGTGGAAGGTTTGTTTTTTTTTCTTTCTATCCTGATTGTGTTCGCCCGACCGTCAACACACCTTTACACCCCCACCCACCCCCACACTGTCGGGTGGATGAACTACACTGTCGGGTGGAGAAACTACAATGTCGGGTGGAGAAACTGAAAAGCACCAGACGTTGGAACGTCTTAATACAGTGCTCCGCTCTGTTGACAGGGACGGGCAGTGGTGGCGGGGAGGAGGGGGGAATGGTGAGTATCACTCCTTGTTGACGTAGATGTGATTCGTTTATAAGGGGAGGGTGGGGGTAGGGGGATGTGGGGGGGTAGTGGTCGGTTAGGGGGAGGGGTTGTCTTTGGGAAGATCCACTGAGTTGATGAAACCATAGATTTAAAGGACTATTTCGATCGTGTCGATTATTTTAGTGCAATACCTGAAGTAGATCATACTGTAACTTTGCCATCTGCCGATTGCTCATCTTATAATGTTTGACAACAGAGTGGGGGGGGGGGAGTCTTTCGACCTCCTCCCCCCCGTCATCTCCAACTGTTTAGTCACACTAGAGAATTAGATTAGACAAAATAAATGTCCCAGACTGACCCCCAGACTGACTCCCAGACTGACTCCCAGACTGACTCCCGACCTGACTCCCAGACTGACTCCCAACCTGACTCCCAGCCTCCCAGCAGGGCCCTATCATTCTTCTATAGCTAAATGTGGTTTAGGGGCATTAGGTAAATGTATATTGGAGGGGGGGGGCGTAAGCAAGGAAAAATTTGTGCGCCATAGGTAAAGGAACATGTGTGCGCCATAGGTAAAGGAACATTTGTGCGCCATAGGTAAAGGAACATGTGTGCGCCATAGGTAAAGGAACATGTGTGCGCCGTAGGTAAAGAAACATTTGTGCGCCATAGGTAAAAAGATCATGTGTGCGCCATAGGTAAAGGAACATTTGTGCGCCATAGGTAAAGGAACATGTGTGCGCCATAGGTAAAGGAACATTTGTGCGCCATAGGTAAAGGAACATTAGTGCGCCATAGGTAAAGGAACATGTGAGCACCGAAGGTAAAGGAACGTGTGTGCGCCATGGGTAAAGGAACATTTTGTGCGCCATAGGTAAAGGAACATTTGTGAGCCATAGGTAAAGGAAAATTTGTGCGCCATAGGTAAAGGAACGTGTGTGCGCCAAAGGTAAAGGAAAATTTGTGCGCCGTAGGTAAAGGAACATTTGTGCGCCATAGGTAAAGGAACATTTGTGCGCCATAGGTAAAGGAACATTTGTGCGCCATAGGTAAAGGAACATTTGTGCGCCATAGGTAAAGGAACATTTGTGCGCCATAGGTAAAGGAACATTTGTGCGCCATAGGTAAAGGAACATGTGTGCGTCATAGGTAAAGGAACATTTGTGCGCCATAGGTAAAGGAACATTAGTGCGCCATAGGTAAAGGAACATGTGTGCACCGAAGGTAAAGGAACGTGTGTGCGCCATAGGTAAAGGAACATTTTGTGCGCCAAAGGTAAAGGAACATTTGTGAGCCATAGGTAAAGGAAAATTTGTGCGCCATAGGTAAAGGAACGTGTGTGCGCCAAAGGTAAAGGAAAATTTGTGCGCCGTAGGTAAAGGAACATTTGTGCGCCATAGGTAAAGGAACATTTGTGCGCCATAGGTAAAGGAACATTTGTGCGCCATAGGTAAAGGAACATTTGTGCGCCATAGGTAAAGGAACATTTGTGTGCAGACTTTACTTATCATGGCCCTGATCAGAGTTGACAGAGATTATTACTGAACAAAGGGGAGGGGGGAGGGAGAATGGACATTAGTTGGTCCACCCGTTTGTCCATTCAAGTACTCAATTGTACAAGTCGCCTACCAAGAAACATTTCAGAGAGCGACCACGCCAAGGATGAGTCGACATGACAAAGGTTACAAAAATTGAATTTCTGAAGGACTGGATTGTTCATGCCTGGTGCAAGTACAACATTTGAAGCGGAATATTGAAATACGAAATAAAATCTTGTATGATTATCTTAGCTATGCATAATTTTGGGATTACCCCAACGAGGTAAATTTAAGATTAGAACTAATCAATTTACTCACGAGAGTACATATACTAATTGGTAAAACAGATCCTCTTAATTATAAAAGGAAAAATAAATTAATTTAAATTAATTAGAGCTAATAATAATAATCATATAATTTAATCATTTCTATTTCGAGATACAGGTCATCGTAAACAAACTGATCTATTTCAATGTACTTTTCGTATTATACTAAACAAATTTATCTATTACAATGCACTTTTTGCCTTATATGAAATGAAGAAATATTAAAATAATTATTTAACGAGTTTTGGCTTGTTTCGTTCTTGCACTGACAAATGAAACACAGATTGCTTGATTTTCAAGACGCTTTATTTTTTTTTTACCACCAAAAGCCTGAAGACAGCATGGGTTTTTTTTTAAACTAAGTTTAAATTCAGTGTTTATGAAATGTTCATCTTGGTTCTTGTTTGAATGTAACTCATCCCCACCCCCATCCAGAGAGTGGTCGTCATCCAAAGTAAACATCCCGCTTTGCACGACTTTGAATTTTCAAATTATTTAAATAACAAAGTCGCCAAATGCGTATGAATTCAAACACCCAACTTTCAAAACATTTCACCGCTGGATTGAGGATATTTGTGTCCAGATTGAGTTATCCTTCCGCTGTAACATTTCCGGAACCCGTGACATCAAACGGTTGTAGATGGAAGAGATAATGTTTTAAAGTTGTTCGTTTTTTTAAAAAAAGTTCTTTGCCCTTGTTTTAGATTCCCGCGCTTTGTTCTTGGCCACAGCGGAAGATCGGATCGCGTTTTAAACAGCAGACGACTTCATAATACGCTCTCGTTTGAAACATTTTTTTTTTAAAAAGTCGAATCCCAAATTGAATGAAAGGTTTTTTTCGCTTAACTGTAAATTTACTTCACCTCTTGGTCTTGATGCTCTTGAGTTTAGCGCCATTTCCAAAGATTTGAATGGTTTTAATGGTTTTCCAAGGGTACATCACACACAGTTGGAGCACCTTTTAAAACATCTCAATGGAATAAAATAAAATGAATGAATAGCATGCCTCCAACCCCTCCCTTGACAGGTGCCTAGATGATTAAACGGCCCTGGAAGTAAAGGGCCCTTTATAATGGTTTCATAGACCCCCCCACCCGGTCCACCAATTATAACCTAGGCTGCAGTAGCCATGGATCAAACCTCTACATGGGTATAGGTAGACAAGGCGACACTACAAGTATTAACTACTTTTAAATAGGACGGTCCGAGCCCCTCCCCCCTACCCAATAAGTACCTTTGTCTCTGGGGCGATGTGTGGACCCCAGATATCTCTGGAAGTGTCTATTTGGGGCCACAAAAACCTAAGGAAGGCCATGGTCTTAATTTCCGGGACCATCGTTGGCTGATGACAGACATTTGGTCTTAATTTCCGGGACCACCGTTGGCTGATAACAGACATTTGGTCTTAATTCCCGGGACCACCGTTGGCTGATGACAGACATTTGGTCTTAATTCCCGCGACCACCGTTGGCTGATAACAGACATTTGGTCTTAATTCCCGCGACCACCGCTGGCTGATAACAGACATTTGGTCTTAATTCCCGCGACCACCGCTGGCTGATATGAGAGCATTCTTCCACATAAAAGAATCCGCATCTATTCACACGTTTGCATCAAAATAAAAAAAAAACATGAATCTTGTACTACTGACTCGAAAAATGAACAGTGTGCAGGAAACACGGTTGTCTGAGGCGGACCAGCTCCCCCCACCCCGCCCTCCGCCCCCTCCCATCAATAGCCTCGGTGTGCCGATCGTCGGTACTCTCATTGTGTGCACGCGCCCTTCGCACGGTGTGACTCCACCACAGCACATCGGTATGATTCTTTTGTTTTTTTGTTTTGTTTTTTTTTTTTAATTTAGTTGTGTTCTTGTTTGACTTCCCCCCCCCTCCCCCACAAATTCCCTTTTCAGAAGTTATTAGAAGCCCCCCCCCCTCCTTCTGATATAGAACGCGTTAAAAACCGGCACTGTGAGAACTCTTACGATGCACCCTGTTCTAACTCGTACAACCTGATTTGCGGATTTGTTTTCCCGGCGTCTCAATATAAACAGAACAGCTGGTAATGAAACGGTTATTAAAAAAAAAAATTCCTTTTTAAACCCAGAAACGGAAATATGAACTGCCATGAATGGACTGTTAAAGAGCGGCCACATTCTCTCTCTAATCGTGTATCGCGGTGTTACATAAAACCGGTTAATGAATCAGTCTCTCTAATCGTGTATCGCGGTTACATAAAACCGGTTAATGAATCAGTCTCTATTATTAATGTCAAACAAAGGTACTGCTAGACATAGATCGTTTTTCAATGAAAAAAAAAGACTATTTGGGTGTGAACCGGTCGGACGTGGGGTAGAGGTGGGGTGGGGATTAAGGTAATGGACTTAGTTCATTGAACAAGTTTCATGTACACAGAAAGGTTGTTCAGTTCAACTGCAGGCAGCCATCATTGGTACCAGGGCGTTTCAAAGAATGAAAGAGACATTAAAGAAAACTTGAAATAGTTCTGGTCTGTTTCTGTTTAATCAAGCACAGTTTCAGTAGTGAGAGATTTTTGTTTGTTATTAAAAGTCTTTGTTGTGCTGCTTATACGGTTACTTGGTGATATTGCTCTGAATTATCATTGAATAAGTTTGATACAAGTTGTATACGTTGTCAGAAGATTGCCTTTCGGTAGACTGTCGGTTGACTGCTGTTTGAGTGTTTGTTGACAGTTGAATGTTGGTTGACAGTTGAATGTTGACATTGAATGTTGGTTAACAGTTGAATGTTGGTTGACCTGAAGGTGCCGGTTCGTTATTTGATTTTTTTTTTGCTACAGATTGTCAAAACCAATATTAATATATATGATAGATAGATAGATAGATAGATAGATAGATAGATAGATAGATAGATAGATAGATAGATAGATAGATAGATAGATAGATAGACAGATAGATAGATAGATAGATAGATAGATAGATAGATAGATAGATAGATAGATAGATAGATAGATAGATAGATAGATAGATAGATAGATAGATAGATAGATAGACAGACAGACAGACATAAAAGTTAGAAGACCTATGGAAGGTGGGTAAAATTTAAACTTGACACACACACGACAGCCCCAACTCATATGTTAATTATATACACAGATTGTCACAGACATACACACATACATACATACACGTGTGTACATACATAGATACTTCATTTTAATTCTTAATCCCGCCATTGAACACATGGATCTGAACCCGACCCCCCCCCCTCCTCCACAGTGTCGGTCACGGGAAGATAAGACCCCCCCCCCACCGTGCCGTGGAACATTTCTTTAACTGGATCCATCCCCAGGAACAGGTCTGGAATAAGTCTGCAAAACACTTCGCGTCATCGTGATCAAAAGACTCACGAGTGTAGTATACATGAGGGCTCTTCACCCCTTTTTCTATCCCAGAACCCCCCCCCACACACACACCCAACACCTGACCAACGTTTTAACTCATTTTTAAAGACGTCACAGTTTACATCATTTACCTTTAACACAGGTGTATTACATGACACCCTCCATGTCCCCCCCCCACCCCCAAACATTAGGGCCATCCCCAGCCCCCCACCCCTCACATCCCTTAAGAACCCCCCCCCCCTGCCCCTTAGCCCTGAACACGTTTTCACTTTCAGGTCATAAAATTTAATGGCGATGAAAATCTGTTTTTATCACAGGATGGCTTCCACTTTGGCTTGTTAATGTCAAACATGTTTGGTGGTTCCCACGTCCAGTGTACTTACCATCAGTACCATCACCACCATCACTACCATCACCATCATCACCACCATCAGTACCATCACCATCATCACCACCATCACTACCTTCACCATCATCACACCATCCGTACCATCAGTACCATCAGTACCATCACCACCATCACTACCATCACCACCACCATCATTACCATCACCATCATCACCACCATCAGTATCATCACCACCATCACTACCATCACCACTATCACGAACATCATCACCATCACAGCCACCACCACTATTACCATAACTACCATCACCCCCATCGCAGGCTCAGTTTTCACATCTATCAATGACTTAAGTATAAACTCCATCACATGCTTGCATATACACGGGCTTGGCATCACTACCATCATAGCCTTGACATCATTTACATCTACCATCATAGTCTTGACATCATTTACATCTACCATCATAGTCTTGACATCATTTACATCTACCATCTTGATACTCTTTGTCGCCCAGTTACTTCGTTAACAAAGTATGCGTTGGGCCCTAGACAAAAGTAGCGGTCTGGGGCCTGGACAAACGTAGCGGTCTGGGGCCTAGATGAAAGATTTGATGTTATTCTCACCAGAAGAGGGGGGGGGCCGTTGGCAGTGGTGACGGGTAGGGGTTGGGGGGGGGGCAACGACCCTCTAAACGACATACCATGACACCCTCACTACCCCCGACCACGCACCTTCAGCACAGCGTTGCCAGATTGGGCGGTGTTTTTTCGGCCATCGGCGGGAGTTTTAACTCACTGGCGGATTTGATTTTTATTTTCTTTTGGCGGGTAAATTGTCTATTTTCAGTTCCGCACAGAATCCAGAACAATTGTTTTAAAAAAAAATGAAGTTCGAGACAGGAAACAGGTCCGTGGGTGGGTGGGTTTCAACCCGAGCACGAGTGTAATCAGAGGGCCCATAGTTAATGAAAAATGTTATGGGCCAAGGGTTAGGGGGCTCTGCATGAGCTGTTTGTTTTGTTTTTGTTTTGTTTGTTTTTTTTCGTTGTTTTATTTCTTGTTTTATATTATTCATAAAAATCCTTAAAGAAACAAAAAATACAGGACATCCAATATTTTACTTTTTAAAATTACAAATTCACCTTTCTGCCGACACACAAAAAAGTCAGTTACAAATTTGTTTAAATAAATAAAAAAAAAGTTATTACAGTATAAACAGAGAGGAGGAGCGTAGACTGGGGGCTCGAGAGAACATTTTGTTCATTCATTGATAACGCCTCTCCAGTGCGACATTTTGATTATTATTTCCAGAACGAGGCGAAAAAAAAAACAAAATGGCCACTGACCTATGAAAGAAGTCATCTAATTCTTTTTTTTCTTCTTCTTTTGTGGTGCTGTGAATGTGAAGGAGGGGCTGAGGGGGCTATAAACACGAGCAGGTGAGAACCGGCCCTAAAAAAAATGTTCTGAAGACAATCTAATCAACGCGGCCCGGGACTACTACGAGGTCGCAACACCGAGTGGCTTAATTTGAAATGAAGGGGGAGAGAACAGTTTAACCAGACTGAAGGGGCACTTGAAGTTATTTCCCTTGCTCTTCTCGCTGCTGGCCCCCGTATCTCGCCTTTTAAAGATAATGGCCATTCTGTTGTGCTGTTTGTGTGTGTGTGTGTGTGTGTGTGTGTGTGTTTCTACCCTGGCAACATTTTTTACGTGTGTACTCATTTGTGCAATACATAAATATACACGCATACATAAATATATTTATAAGTAGCACTGTTATAGATCGTATATTGTGGGTGAACTTTAAAGAAAAAATAATATTTTTTTTATGTTGATATTATTGTAATACGTTATGTTATCAGCAAATATATTATTTTAAGTTTTTCTAATGTCTGTACTTTAAGAAGAATACACACACACACACACACACAAATAATAACAGTGATAATGATAATAATGATATGCGTAATAGTGACGTAAGAGGGGCGGAGGCTGCACGCGACCGTCCTGTTGAAGTTTGAAGTGTTTGTTGTTGAGTGAGTTGCGCTCTAGGAGATGAGCTTCCCCCTCCCCCATCCCAACCCCATTTAAACTTGAACTTTGAATGCATTGTTGTTGTTGTTGTTTGGTTGTGTGGTATGGCTGTGTGGTACGTATGTGTGGTATGGCTTGTGGTATGGATGTGTGGTATGGATGTGTGGTATGGATTATGATATGGATGTGTGGTATGGCTTGTGGTATGGGTGTGTGGTATGTCTGCGTGGTATGTCTGTGTGGTATGTCTGCGTGGTATAGCTTGTGGTATGGATGTGTGGTATGGCTGGCTGGTATGGATGTGTGGTATGGCTGCCTGGTATGGGTGTGTGGTATGGCTGTCTGGAATGGATGTGTGGTATGGATGTGTGGTATGGCTTGTGGTTTGGATGAGTGGTTTGTCTGTGTGGTATGGATGCGTGGTATGGTTGTGTGGTATGTCTGTGTGGTATGTATGTGTGGTATGGCTTGTGGTATGTCTGTGTGGTATGGTTGTGTGGTATGGATGCGTGGTATTGCTGCGTGGTATGGCTGTGTGGTATGGCTTATGGTATGGATGTGTGGTATGGCTGTGTGGTATGGCTGTGTGGTATGTCTGTGTGGTATGGCTGTGTTCATTAGGGCCTGTTATGCCGAGGTGGACCTGAACTTTTCGCTTTAATTCGCGGCTCGGCCTAGGCCCTAGAGCAAGTGTAAAAATGCTAGACGGGGAGGGGGGGGGGGTCGAAGGCGTAGACAGAAGCGATTTCAGTGGTTGGTTGATGCAAAGAGAAAATGTAGAATGTCGGCGCCCCATGCGCCCCTGGTTAAATCCGCCTCTATCTGATATTGTTGGCTTTACATGGTCCCTAAAGGCTCCTTTCGCGGGGACTCCTTAGGCATGCCTCTTCCCCCCCCCCAACCCACCGCAATCAGCAACTTGTAAGGGTTCGTTTTGCACTTACTATATTTGTGACTATTTATAGTATAAAGAAGATTACACTGGTGCGGCCCCCTTCAGCATGAGGCCCTTTTGGGGCCAATGGCTCCTGTTTATTTCACAAAGTGAGAGTGATTTATTTGACAAGAGTGATTTATTTGACAAGAGTGATTTATTTCAAAAGAATGATTTATTTGACAAGAGTGATTTATTTCACAAGAGTGATTTATCTCGCAAGAGTGATTTATTTGACAAGAGTGATTTATTTCAAAAGAGTGATTTATTTCACAAGAGTGATTTATTTCACAAGAGTGATTTATTTCACAAGAGTGGTTTATTTGACAAGAGTGATTTATTTCACAAGGGTGATTTATTTGACGAAAGTGATTTATTTCACAAGAGTGATTTATTTCACAAGAGTGATTTATTTCACAAGAGTGATTTATTTCACAAGAGTGATTTATTTCACGCTGTAATCAAATCAGAGTGATTTTTCAAATAACATTTAACGGCAATTTATTGACAATGAGTATCGTCTAGCAAAGAGTATCATCTACCAATGGGTATCATCTAACAATGGGTATCATCTAACAATGGGTATCATCTAACAATGAGCATCATCTAACAATGGGTATCATCTAACAATGAGCATCATCTAACAATGGGTATCATCTAACAATGGGTATCATCTAACAATGGGTATCATCTAACAATGAGCATCATCTAACAAAGAGTATCATCTAACAAAGAGTATCATCTAACAATGGGTATCATCTAACAATGGGTATCATCTAACAATGAGCATCATCTAACAAAGAGTATCATCTAACAATGAGCATCATCTAACAATGGGTACCCATATCATCTAACAATAAGTATCATCTAACAATAAGTATCACTCACAATGGGTATCATCTAGCAATGAGTATTATCTAACAATGAGTATCATCTAACAAAGGGTATCATCTAACAATCGGTATCATCTAACAATGGGTATCATCTAACAATGTGTATCATCTAATAGTGGGTATCATCTAACAATGGGTATCATCTAACAATGGGTATCATCTAACAATAATGGCCATCTAACAATGGGTATCATCTAACGATAAGTATCATCGAACAAAGAGTATCATCTAACAATGGGTATCATCTAACAATGGGTATCATCTAAAAATGGGTATCATCTAACAATGGGTATCATCTAACAATAATGGCCATCTAACAATGGGTATCATCTAACAATGAGTATTATCTAACAATGACTATTATCTAACAATTGGTATCATCTAACAATCGGTATCATCTAACAATGGGTATCATGTAACAATAAGTATCCTCTAACAATGAGTGTCATCTAACAATGAGTATCATCTAACAATGGGTATCATCTAACAATGAGCATCATCTAACAATGAGTATCATCTAATAATGGGTATCATCTAACAATGAGCATCATCTAACAAAGAGTATCATCTAACAATGGGTATCATCTAACAATGGGTATCATCTAACAATGAGTATTATCTAACAATTATTATCATCTAACAATTGGTATCATCTAACAATCGGTATCATCTAACAATGGGTATCATGTAACAATAAGTATCCTCTAACAATGAGTGTCATCTAACAATGAGTATCATCTAACAATGGGTATCATCTAACAATGAGCAACATCTAACAATGGGTATCATCTAACAATGGGTATCATGTAACAATAAGTATCCTCTAACAATGAGTGTCATCTAACAATGAGTATCATCTAACAATGGGTATCATCTAACAATGAGCATCATCTAACAATGGGTATCATCTAACAATGGGTATCATCTAACAATGAGCATCATCTAACAAAGAGTATCATCTAACAATGGGTATCATCTAACAATGAGTATCATCTAACAATGGGTATCATCTAACAATGAGTATCATCTAACAATGGGTATTATTTTGTCCTACAAGTTTTTATAACACCAACGTCAAAATTTACCGCAATGTGGCTTTTAACCCATAAAGAACTGATGTTAGTCTATCTCTAAAAATTTTTAAATTAACCCTCAAAGAACTGAAAAATTGTCTTCTCCAATTATCAAAGGGATTCCGCTGTAGAGATGAGCATAAAAAAATAAAATGAAGAACAACGTCTAGTGAACGAGCATCAAACAAAATGAAGTTGAAAACTTGAAAAGACACATTAAAATTACAGTGTTTAATGTAAGAACGCTGGCAGGTAAATAATGAACTCAACCTGTTGGCTAAAATGTTCCACCCTACCGATACACCCCTGAAACTAAGGTGAACATCATTTGATAGCTAAGTCTGTCACTCATTATAACGAACTCTTAAACTCATTATAGCGAAGTCTCATTAAAAGTTTCCTAATACCGTGTTTAATAACTTGTCTGAAGTTTGTTTTTTTTTTTTGTTTATTTTTTTTTTAAACCAAAATTGAGTTTAATTATTGAATTTCATTAACAGGTCACGTGCCCATAAAGACAAACTAAAGAAACGGCCAATCAAAAATAAGCGGTTCAATTTCGAGCTTTTGTAGTTTTATAGCAGAGACGGCAAACGCATGAAAGCCGCACTTGAGTTTTGGTAAATTTAGAACAGACACGCTTTAAAGAACCGGAAGCTGTAGTCACGTTATCAAAATGTAATGAACAAAACAAAAAAAAAACAATTATTATACTCATAGAAGAGCCACATTTGTTTGGGAACGCCTGGTTTACAGTTGCGTTTGAAGAAAAAAAAAACGGTTTTAGAAGTGATTTAATAAATTAAGACAATCTTAAGTTCAAAGTTCATCACCAAACTGACCTGCTCCCACCCCATATGACTCACCCCCCCCCCCCAATCTATGGCTATTGTGAAACACGCAGCTGCTCAAAAAGCGTTCGTGCCGCCCGGGACGGGTCCTAAAAAATGGCCGCCCCATTTCTATTGTGACACAAAAAAAATATTTTGGTGGGTGAACATTCTGCCCCACCCCCACCCAACCCTCCCCCCCCTCATTTCCCTTTAGAGATAGCGCAGTAAGAGCGGCCAAGGGGTATCACTTAGAATAGATCATGTTGATAATTAACACCGTTTTGTAAGTGTATATTGGTGTGTAGGTAGGGCTTGTACCTGCTGTAGTCTACATATATGTGTTATTTATTCACACAACTCTCCTACAACAATATGAGCGTTGGTTGGTAGCTCTCACAGTCTATCTCGTTATTAGCATTACAATATTCTCAGCGCAGGAGTATTGATGGCGTAACCCGAGCTTCCGGTGTATTCATCTTCCGCATCTGTTGGTCGCGCATATACATACACACACACACACACATATACAACCACACTCATGTTCAAA
>JAGDYQ010000250.1:953393-1027815 GCA_021962125.1 Bulinus truncatus
TATCAAATAGGAGAATAAAACTGGCGAAAGCTTGAGTTGTAAGAGAGTGGCAGATACATATATACCATACACGCACATATGCAGGAAGGGTGCTGTGGGTCGGGCGGCCGCATAACGCGCCAAACCATCAAGTGGCTCCGAAAGAGTGCTGTTAGATGTTCTTTGCACTTTTCAGATTTAGATGAGTGCGCCAAAAAATGAAACTCGCGCAGGGAGCCACATAAGATAGCTACGGCTCTGTATATAAATATATATATACAGACTGGCAAACACACAGATATGTAGGTGGGCTGACTAATGGACATACACATACATCAAAGTAGAAAAATGGACAGACAGACATACGGGACTAATAGGCATAAAGGGCAGGTGGGCAGTTGTGTGGCATAGCGGGCGAGCATACAGATGAAAGAGAGAGAGAGAGAGAGAGAGAGAGAGAGAGAGAGAGAGAGAGAGAGAGAGAGAAATAAAAGGCAGGGAGCAAAAAGTGAAGACAGTAAGAAATTTAAAAGAACGAATAGAAATAAATGTTGAGTGTGAATAGAGTACATGACATGGGCGTGTGAGCTGCTCTACGAGTAGACGATGACTAGAACTCTGTGAGTAACACACTCGGTATCTTTGATGTAGTCACTTCAAGAAGTGCTCACACTCAAAACATCAAGTGCTGATTTTTCGAAAATATGACGTCATTCTTTTTTTGTGTAGCTTTCAAGTGAGTTGGGTGAAAGTGTTTTCAACCACGCTGCTCACGTTCGTGTGGGAGAGTTCAGGTCAGTGTCTATCGATCTGATCAAGTCTTTCAATCGATTACTTGATTTTTTGTTTCACCCATTAGACTGATAAAAGTTTGACAACCGCTGTAAAAACAAAACAAAAAACTATTTTGGTGGCAGCAAGTCTTCGACAAAACAGCAGGACGCCTTCGAAATGTCTACAAAATCATTTCAGCAGGACGCCTTCAAAATGTCTACAAATTCATTACAGCAGGACGCCTTCAAAATGTCTACAAAGTCATTACAGCAGGACGCCTTCAAAATGTCTACAAAGTCATTACAGCAGGGCGCCTTGAAAATGTCTACAAAGTATTGAAGGGAGATTACGGATACGCTCGGGGGGTCCCGTGGTGAGGGTTCAGGTTGTCTCTCCGTCCCGAAATGTCTTCCTTAAGTTGAGTTGCCAGATATGCTGCTCAGGGCCGGTTTTATAGAAAGTGAGAGGCCCGTGTGACTGATGACAAATTTAGATGTAACCGTGCTGCTGTAAATGCCCCTATGTAGGGGGGGGGGGGGGGGGGGGGGGGGGGGGGGGGGGGGGGGGGGGGGGGGGGCCCCCCCCCCCCCCCCCCCCCCCCAATTTTTGTGAGGACGCAACCCGGTCTGTTATTACTGGTGCGATAATGAATTAGTGCAGGGAAGTTATTATTGTGTAAGTGGTATATAGCTGGCGGTGTGTAATGATATACACAGTATATTGAAGTATTTTTCGATGCATAACAGTATATAGAAGTGTATTGTAGTATACAGCAGTATAACGTGGTGTATAGCAGTGGAATCCAGTAGACATGTATATCAGTGTATAACAGTTTACAGCAGTATACAGCAGTTATACCTTGTATATGGCAGTATTTAGCAAGGAGTAGTAGTGAGCATGCTGCCGTGTCAAGCAGTGTGAGAGCAGTATATAGCAGTTAAAGTAGTATATTGCAGTGTATGGCAGTATCTAGCAACGTATAGCAGTTCAGTATATAGCAGCGTGTAGCAGTGTTGCGGTATATAACCATTATATAGCAGCGCATGTAAGCATTGTGCAGTTTATAGCGTTAGATAGCAGTGTAGCAGTGTAGCAGCATCGTTATTCTCAACCCCCCTTTTTTTTTAACACCTGTACCCCAAAATGTTTGAAAGGGTGTCCACCAATACTCATCACCAGTATGTTCTTCAAACTATAGGTGGGAAAACGAAAAATTATATGTCGCTCCCTTGTCCGCTAAAACTAACACACCAATGTTAGTTATTTTTTTTCCATCTGCAGTATATCGCAGTGTATCTTTATAAATCACTTTATATATCGTTCTGTATTGTCGTAATAAAATGCTTGTATTATAAATACTGAATATTCAATTAAAAAACCGTTTTTTTTAAATATGTAAATATGTTTTTTTAAAAAAAGTTGATTATAATATTGGTCAGAACCGGAAATAGACGTTTGAATTTTAACATTTATTTAAGATGGCACGCTCGCTGGCATACAATTCTGTGTGTATGTGTGTGTGTGGGGGGGTGAGATATGGGTGGGGGGAGAGAAGGAAATATCCATTACAGTTCAAGGAAATACATGTTTAATATCGCGGTCATCAAAGTGTCAATCCCACGACCTCCACGATGCCTGCCTCACCCCACCACCCCCCTCTCTCTCTCTCTCTCTCCCTCCCCTCGGTGTGGTTGAGGCCGATCACATTTCCAACATATTGTTGTTGTATCCATTGACCCATGACTTGACCACTGGCCACAGGAAACCGCACCACCGTTACTTCGGGAGAGAAGATTTTTTTTGTGTGTGGGTTGAACCGTTGGACGGGTCTATTCAGAGTAGCAGTAGCAGTTTGCCGGCGCCCTGGGGTGGTGGGTGGAGGAGCAGCAGTGCTATCTATGTACCCCCACTGTGGCGTAACACCTGTTATCACTGTCTTTCTCTCTCTCTCTCTCTCTCTCTCTCTCTCTCTCTCTCTCTCTATCCTAGTGAGGTTTATTTCTCTAAGACTCATCTGATAGTTTTATGTTTTGGCTGCCTCCGCTCGAAATAATAAAAGGGAGATGAAAGAGGTGAATAAGAAAGAGGTAAATTAGTGAATTAGGAAGAGGTGAATGAGAAAGAGGTAAATTAGAAAAAAGGTCAATGAGAAAGAGGTAAATTAAAAAGAGGTGAATGAGAAAGAGGTAAATTAGAAAGAGGTGAATGAGAAAGAGGTAAATTAGAAAGAGGTGAATGAGAAAGAGGTAAATTAGAAAGAGGTGTATAGAGTGAGGCATGAGTTCGTCTGAGAGAGAGAGAGAGAGAGAGAGAGAGAGAGAGAGAGAGAGACACTCAAATGGTCCAGCATGCATCCAGTGGTCTCTGAGTGGTTGAGGGTTATGGTGCAGCACACACTGTCCCCCCCACCCCCCCCCGTGTTGATTCAAAGTCGGGGAGGGGGGCGGGGCGTGAGTGAGTACGGCTCGGTTGGTCAAGTGTTTTTAAAAAAAAATTGCGCTAACCTACATAACTACATAAACAATTGATCTCATCCATGCAGGATTAAAGAGTGTGTGTGTGTGTGTGGGGTGGGGGGGGCACAACTTCTTCACATGGACTCACTTGGGGGTCGGTCATTCGGCCAGTCACTGTTTCTGTGTCGTACTAGATTGTAAAATTGACTTTCGGCCGTTAATGATGCAGACAAAAAGAAAAAGTCGAACAGTTTTTTTTTTGGAAAGTAAAATACGAATTGGTTTGGATTGAAACTATGACAAAGTAAAACAAAAAAACAAACACACACAAAAAAAAACAGTGATAACAATAACAACAACAATAACGATAACAAAATTACGAGAGAGATGATGATGACGCAACTAGCCCTCCACCGGGAGAAGATTTTATAATGAACTCAACAAAACTAAGAAAACATTTTTTTTTTAAAGAGTCGAGCTCACTTAACTCGATATGCCTAACTAAGGAAAAAAAAAATATATCGAGTTAACCGATTGTCAAGCTATTAGATATCTGCGATATATATATCATTACACATTTACATATACACATTTATACCTTTACTTCAGGTTGTTTTTTTTTTTAGTTTAATCGAGTTATCGAATCACATGTGATCGAAAAAGGTCTATGGCGGGGGTGGGTCAACTTTTTGACCTGGTTGGTCCATGGCTGGTATATGACCTGGTTGTCACAGGCAGTGGCGCAACCACTGTTGTCAACCAAATCATCATCATACATATTTTACTATATAAACTGTCTTTTTTCTATATGTGAGCCCGCCCCCCCCAGCATTTTTTGCTGGTTGCGCCACTGGTCACAGGCACAGAACCGAGACACGAAAATGGTGTGGGTGTGTGTGAAGGCAGTGTGTGTGTGCCTGTGTGTGTGGCTGTGTGTGTGGCTGTGTGTGTGCCTGTGTGTGTGGCTGTCTGAAGGCAGTGTGTGTGGCTGTGTGAAGGCAGTGTGTGTGACTGTGTGAAGGCAGTGTGTATGGCTGACACTGTTACGCTGGGATTGTGAGCCCTTCGCCCTATTATGGCGTAAGCTGCGGGCTCAAGTCCACACCAGATACAGTGGTAGTATATCTATAATCAGCTATAAAAAGAGTTAAAAATCGGAAAAAGGAAGGGGGGGGTGGTGTATCCGATGTTGTCCAGAGCCCTCCCCCCCCCACCGTCTGGTGTCGTTTCTGGCTGTAGTAGGGCGCTAGGGAAACAGTCCCCAGCTGTGGTGTCGATATGGGATCTAAAGATAAACATGGCAACCTTACTGGAACACTGTGTAAGCTCTGAGCAACTGGCGGTAGCAAAACAATGGAGCCCGTGAGATCATTGGACTTGAACCTTTTGTCATACACCGAGCAGAGCAGCAGAGCTACCTATTGTCTTGCAGATCCAACCTTACCTTCAGGACACTTTCACACGCACACACACACGTACACACACACACAGCGCCTCCATTTGAATAGCGCGATGCCTATCAATTCCCCAAGGGATTTAACTCTGTTCTCTGATCAGAGGAATGATCTCCCTTGTCCGCAAACACTGACACACCCATTTTTATTCTCTCCCCTCCAGCTGGTACCAATCTCGGGTTACTGCCCCTGACAATACTTACAACTCTTTCAGGTTGTCAATGAAAGGAGAAAATGGTGGGTTGGGGAAGGGGGGGCAGGGATTTGAATCAACAGATCACTGTTAATGACGAGCTACATATTCCGCGCACAGTTTTTAAGTTGTTCGAGGCCCCCCGAGGGTGAAGTAGAATATATTGGGCCCCTTAAAGTAAAAAGGTAGGCATCAAAAAGGGGGCATTAGGTTAGGATTTTGCATATGTAAAGTTGAGCTTTGAGAGAGTCCCATCGATTTTTCGGGGGTCCCGTGGGAGGTGATTGTTGTATAACATGGCAGGTTATTGTTGTATAACATGGCAGGTGATTGTTGTATAACATGGCAGGTGATTGTTGTATGACAAGGCCTGAGATTGTTGTATAAAATGCAGGTGATTGTGGTATAACATGGCAGGTGATTGTTGTAAAACATGGCCTGAGACTGTTGTATAACATGGCAGGTGATTGTTGAATAATATGGCCTGAGATAGATTGATAGACAGCTGTATATGCAGATAGATAGATAGATAGACAGCTGTATATGCAGATAGATAGACTGGTAGATAAACCTTTATGTCTACAGATCTATTGATAATAAACAGACGGATTAATTGACATAAATATTTACACATATATTGATAGATTTATGACAGTAGATTGATAGATTTACGACAACAGATTGATAGATTATGCAATATGCACAAAGACATAATAAAACTATTTAATGGTTGAAAAATGTATGCTTCATAAAATCTTCACTCTTGCAAAAGTATCATAAATTGTTTGGTTTTGTTGGGATAATAATAAAGGTTATACATAAAATGGGCATTAAAATGATTTTCAAAATATTTTCATGATTTTATCAAGACAAAGACAAACAATAAAATTAAAAACGGAAGACAGATGATGGAGCACTTCACATTTAGATATATATACACATATACTTTATACATATGCACATCAATTATCTTTTATTAATATATATTTTTACACAGCATCATCAGGAGTTATAGTGTATACTTTTACACAGAATCATCAGGAGTTATAGTGTATACTTTTACACAGAATCATCAGGAGTTATAGTGTATACTTTTACACAGCATCATCAGGAGTTATAATATATACTTTTACACAGCATCATCAGGAGTTATAATGTAGCTTACAATAGCATCATCAAGAGTTGTTAATGTATACTTTTACACAGCATCATCAGGAGTTATAATGTATACTTTTACACAGCATCATCAGGAGTTATAATGTATACTTTTACACAGCATCATCAAGAGTTATAATGTATACTTTTACACAGCATCATCAGGAATTATAATGTATACTTTTGCACAGCATCATCAGGAGTTAGGTGTATACTTTGCTACAGCATCATCAGGAGTTATAATGTATACTTTTTTACACACAGCATCATCAGGAGTTATAATGTATACGCCTAAGGGGAGGTTACTTTGATCAAACTGGGTGGTCTTCCCCTTGGCTCACTCTCCTGTCTTGTTGTCTGGACTCCCATCATTCCACCCCCACTCCCTACCCCCTTTCCCCTTGAAACCCTGCGATTATATTTCCTTTTATTTGTGTCACTTGACTGAACCCTCAGTGTAGTTTTAAGTGCTTGAGGGGGGGGGGGGGAGAAGGAGGGAGAGAAAGGGGGGGGGGAGAGAGAGAGAGTAAAAATTAAAAAAAAAAAAACTACAGCACGACTTTACCTCTCCCCTTAAGTCCCAACATATTCCCGCCCCCCCCGCCCGCCCCCCCCCTGCCCCACACACAACCCACGATTCTATCATTGTATTTATTTATTACATCTCGTTTCTTCTATCACAGTAGTCAAGCAGTTGTGTCAGTGTGGGGGGGGCTTTCATTTGCAATATGTAGGTGACCGGGGGGGGATGCTGGAACTATGTACCACACGAAAGTCATAAGTAGGTGACGGGGGATGCTGAACTATGTACCACACGAAAGTCATAAGTAGGTGACGGGGATGCTGAAACTATGTACCCACACGAAAGTCATAAGTAGGTGACGGGGGATGCTGGAACTATGTACCACACGAAAGTCATAAGTAGGTGACGGGGGATGCTGGAACTATGTACCACACGAAAGTCATAAGTAGGTGACGGGGGATGCTGGAACTATGTACCACACGAAAGTCATAAGTAGGTGACGGGGGGGGGGATGCTGAGATTTGAACCCAAAACCCACAGCAAGCAGATCGGGATAAGAGCCAACTCGCCACAGATTTTTTTTTTTTATGGAAGGAAACATTGTAGTAAAATCTCTCGTTTCCATGGGGACACGTTGGTCAGCTCTGTGACGTGAAACAATGACGCCTGGAACAAGACTGCAGGCTGAAACGCTTTAGATGCCCTGATAGAGCTTCAACACGGTTACGCCACCAGAGTGAAGGTTCACAAGTAAATAGATTGTAGTAGTAAGAAGCCGTTCACATATATATGCATGCAAAACAGGATCAGTTTTTTACCTTCCGCCTCCTCCTAAAGTTAGATGCAATAATAACACTTGTGTGATATATTATTATACACATTATAGTACGCTTGTGTGATATAACTATATACCATTATGTAACGCTTGTGTGATATAACAATATAACATTATGTAACGCTTGTGTGATATAACAATATAACATTATGTAACGCTTGTGTGATATAACAATAAAACATTATGTAACGCTTGTGTGATATAACAATATAACATTATGTAACGCTTGTGTGATATAACAATATAACATTATGTAACGCTTGTGTGATATAACAATATAACATTATGTAAGGCTTGTGTGATATAACAATATAACATTATGTAAGGCTTGTGTGATATAACAATATAACATTATGTAACGCTTGTGTGATATAACAATATAACATTATGTAACGCTTGTGTGATATAACAATATAACATTATGTAACGCTTGTGTGATATAACAATATAACATTATGTAACGCTTGTGTGATATAACAATATAACAAAAATAAATTTACACCAATAAACCCTCCCATCTCCACCCAGCGGAACCATTCGCTCAGACTACTGTTATCGTCATCTTGTAAATAAAAAAAAATTGCTTCAAGTGAAAACTGTACAAGTTTTACAAGGAAGAACGCAAATGGCGATTATAAAAAAATGAGTTATAATCAAATAAGGTATAATAAGTAGACCGAAACCTGGAAAAACAAACTTTGATTTGATGTGGTAGATCTAATTAGATCATTTAGAGTTGGGGTGGGGGGAAGGATAGGGGGGGGGGGATAATTCACCTGATGTTTTGAACATAAGCTAACTTTCGACCCACCCCTCATCAAAAATGTTCCAAACACGTGACTACAATGGCCGCCTGCCCGAGCACGGATCTGCTGGTTTTAATTAACGAAATATTTTTTTTTTCAAATTCTGGCTTCGAGAGTACATCAAAGGAGAACAGAAACTAGGAAGGAAATTTTGAACATGAGTGTGGTTGTATGTGTGTGTGTATGTGTGTGTATGTATATGCGCGACCAACAGATGCGGAAGATGAATACACCGGAAGCTCGGGTGACGCCATCAATACTCCGGCGCTGAGAAAAGAAAAAAACACCGCTGAAAGAGAATATTGTAATACTAATAACGAGATGGACTTTGAGAGCTTAGGAGAGTCGAGCAGGTGCTAAGTGTCCAGTTCCATACTGGGCATTGTCCTATTGGCGCGTACTTTGGGAGGTTGATGCCCAATGTCGACATCCTTTGCAGACACTGCAGGAAAGTGAAGGAAACCGTGGATCATTTGCTTTTCGAGTGTCCCGGGCTGGCGGACCACAGGGGGGGGGGGACCAGTCCGGAAGCTTGCTGGCCATTGGGCTCTATGGCAGTCTCCAGATGTTGAGAGACACAGCAAATCTGATCTCACGGGCTCTAATAGACTAAGTCTCAGCCCGCAGATTACTGAGCGAGTTCAAAGAGAGAGAGAGAGAGAGAGAGAGCTACCAACCAACGCTCATATTGTTGTAGGAGAGTTGTGAATAAATAACACGTATATATAGACTAAAGCAGGTACAAGCCCTACCTACACACCAATGCACTTAACAAAACGGTGTAATTATCAACATGATCTATTCTAAGTAATACCCCTTGGCCGCTCTTACTGCGCTATCTCTAAAGGGAAATTGGGGGGGGGGGGAGAGGGTTAGGTGGGGGTGGGGGGAGAATGTCCACCCACCAAAATATTTTTTGTGTCACAACGGAAATAGGGTGGCCATTTTTTAGGACCCGTCCCGGGCGGCACGAACGCTTTTTGAGCTGCTGCGTGTTTCACAATAGCCATAGATGGGGGGGGGGTCATATGGGGTGGGAGCAGGTCAGTTTGGTGATGAACTTTGAACTTAAGATTGTCTTAATTTATCAAATCACTTCTAAAACCGTTTTTTTTTCTTCAAACGCAACTGTAAACCAGGCGTTCCCAAACAAATGTGGCTCTTCTATGAGTATAATAATTTAACTGGTTTTTTTTTTTTGTTCTTTACATTTTGATAACGTGACTACAGCTTCCGGTTCTTTAAAGCGTGTCTGCTCTAAATTTAACAAAACTCAAGTGCGGATTTCATGCGTTTGCCGTCTCTGCTATAAAACTACAAAAGCTCGAAATCGAACTGCTTATTTTTGATTGGCTGTTTCTTTAGTTTGTCTTTATGGGCACGTGACCTGTTAATGAACTTCAATAATTAAACTCAATTTTGGTTTTAAAAAAAATAAAAAAAAAAAACAACTTCAGACAAGTTATTAAAACACGGTATTAGGAAAATTTTAATGAGACTTCGCTATAATGAGTTTAAGAGTTCGTTATAATGAGTGACAGACTTAGCTATCAAATGATGTTCAGGGGGCGTGTCGGTAGGGGTGGAACATTTTAGCCAACATGTTGAGCTCATTATTTACCTGTCAGCGTTCTTACATTAAACACTGTAATTTTAAACACTGTAATATTAATGTGTCTTTTCAAGTTTTGAACTTCATTTTGTTTGATGCTCGTTCGCTAGACGTTGTTCTTCATTTATTTTTTCATTATGTGCATCTCTACAGCGGAATCCCTTTGATAATTTGAGAAGACAATTTTCAGTTCTTTGAGGGTTCATTTAAAAATGTGTAGTGATAACATCAGTTCTTTATGGGTTAAAAGCCACATTGCGGTAAATTTTGACGTTGGTGTTATAAAAACTTGTAGAACAAAATAATACTCATTGTTAGATGATACCCATTGTTAGATAATACTCATTGTTAGATGATACTCATTGTTAGATGATACTCATTGTTAGATGACACTTATTAATAGATGACACTTATTGTTAGATGATACCCATTGTTAGATGATACTCATTGTCAATGAATTGTCGTGAAATTTTATTTGGAAAATCACTCTGATTTGATTAATGCGTGAAATAAATCACTCTTGTGAAATAAATCACTGTTACGTTGTTATTTTCAAATATGTAACGTTGTTATATTTTATACTTTACAAGGCGTAGGATCGCCAAATATGTTACGTTAATTTTTCTAACTAATAAATATATCAACGCCAAGGCTTGGTATATGAACACAACAGATCTAAACTTTAATTGCTTCTAAACATAGGTGAATATATATGTATATACAATATAAGTCCTTTGTCTAATGATGTCTACTTAAACAAATGTCACTACAAGTTTACAACTAACTCTTAGAATCTTAGAACTATCTACACTACTCTACGCCTAACTCATATGTCTGTCAGCACCTTACTAACTCAATTACTGCCATTCACGTATTTATAAGGTAGGGGCGAATACGTTGGTGCAACGTTGGGGGGGGGGGGGGAAACGACGATGTCTGTCACCGAAACGTTTGGGGGGGGGGGAAGAACGTCAGTGAAACGATTGGGGGGGAGGCGACGTCGATGAAACGAATCTACACAACATGGCGGCTGGAACCTTGACCCTGTGGTGAACTGGGGTTGGTGGGGGAGAAGGGCAATTCTGCACGTCACAATCACTCTTGTGAAATAAATCACTCTTGTGAAATAAATCACTCTTGTGAAATAAATCACTCTTGTGAAATAAATCACTCTTGTCAAATAAATCACTCTCACTTTGTGAAATAAACAGGCCCAAAAGGGCCTCATGATGAAGGGGGTCGCACCAGTGTATTCTTCTGTATACTATAAATATTCACAAATATAGTAAGTGCAAAACTAACCCTTACAAGTTGCTGATTGCGGTGGGGGGGGAAGAGGCATGCCTAAGGAGTCCCTGCAACACAGCCATACCACACAGACATACCACACAGTCATACCACACAGCCATACCACAAGTCATACCACACATCCATACCATAAGCCATACCACACAGACATACCACAAGCCATACCACACATACATACCACACAGACATACCACACAACCATACCACGCATCCATACCACATATCCATACCACACAGACAAACCACACATCCAAACCACAAGCCATACCACACATCCATACCACACAGACATACCACACATCCATACCAGACAGCCATACCACACATCAATACCACAAGCCATACCACACGTACATACCACACATACATACCACACAGCCATACCACAAGACATACCACACAACCAAACTACAACAACTACAATGCATTCAAAGTTCAAGTTTAAATGGGGTTGGGAGGGAGGGGGAAGGGGGAAGCTCATCTCCGAGAGAGCACACACTCACTCAACAACAAACACTTCAAACTTCAACAGGACAGTCGCGTGCAACCTCCGCCCCTCTTACGTCACTATTACGCCTATCATTATTATCATTATCACTGTTATTATCTGTGTGTGTGTGTGTGTGTGTGTGTGTGTGTATTCTTCATAAAGTACAGACATTAGAAAAACTTAAAATAATATATTTGTTGATAACATAACGCATTACAATAATATCAACATAAAAAAAAATATTATTATTTTTTTTTTAAAGTTCACCCACAATATACGATCTATAACATTGCTACTTATAAATATATTTATGTTTGAGTGTATATTTATGTATTGCACAAATGAGTACACACGTAAAAAATGTTGCCAGGGTAGAAAAAAAAACACACACACACACAAAAACAAAAACACACACACAGCACACACACACACACACAGCACACACACACACACACACAGAGCACAACAGAATGGCCATTATCTTTAAAAGGCGAGATACGGGGGCCAGCAGCGAGAAGAGCAAGGGGAAATAACTTCAAGTGCCCCTTCAGTCTGGTTAAACTGTTCTCTCCCCCTTCATTTCAAATTAAGCCACTCGGTGTTGCGCCCTCGTAGTAGTCCCGGGCCGCGTTGATTAGATTGTCTCCAGAACATTTTTTTAGGGCCGGTTCTCACCTGCTCGTGTTTATAGCCCCCCTCCTTCACATTCACAGCACCACAAAAGAAGAAGAAAAAAGAAATATTAGATGACTTCTTTCATAGGTCAGTGGCCATTTTGTTTTTTCGCCTCGTTCTGGAAATAGTAATCAAAATGTCGTACTGGAGAGGCGTTATCAATGAATGAACAAAATGTTCTCTCGAGCCCCCTGTCTACGCTCCTCCTCTCTGTTTATGCTGTTATATTTTTTTTTTATTTAAACAAATTTGTAACTGGCTTTTTTGTGTGTCGGCAGAAAGGTGAATTTGTAATTTTAAAAGTAAAATATTGGATGTCCTGTATTTTTTGTTTCTTTAAGGATTTTTATGAATTATATAAAACAAGAAATAAAACAACGGAAAAAACAAAACAAAAACAAAACAAACAGCTCATGCAGAGCCCCCTAACCCTGGGCCCATAACATTTTTCATTAACTATGGGCCCTCTGATTACACTCGTGCTCGGGCTGTGACCCACCCACCCACCCACGGACCTGTTTCCTGTCTCGAACCTCATTTTTTAAAAAAAAAAAACAATGGTCCTGGATTCTGTGCAGAACTGAAAATAGACTATTTACCCGCCAAAAAATAAAATAAAAATCAAAGCCGCCAGTGAGTTAAAACTCCCGCCGATGGCCGAAAAAACACCGCCCAATCTGGCAACGCTGTGCTGCAGGGGCATGTTCTGAAGGAGTGAGGGTGTCATGGTATGTCTTTAGAGGGTCGTTCCCCCCCCCCCCAACCCCTACCCGTCACCATTGCCAACGCCCCCCTCTGGTGAGAATCATATCAAATCGTTCATCTAGGTCCCAGACCGCTACGTTTGTCTAGGTCCCAGACCGCTACCTTTGTCTAGGGCCCAACGCATACTTTGTTGACGAAGTAACTGGGCGACAAAGAGTATCAAGATGGTAGATGTAAATGATGTCAAGGCTATGATGGTAGTGATGTCAAGCCCGTGTATATGCAAGCATGTGATGGCATTTATACTTAAGCCATTGATAGCTGTGAAAACTGAGCCTGCGATGGGGGTGATGGTAGTTATGGTGATGTTGGTGATGGTGGTGGTGATGTTGGTGATGATGGTGATGGTAGTGATCGGTGGTGATGATAGTGATGGTGGTGATGATGGTAATGATGGTGGTGATGATGGTGATGATGGTGATGGTAGTTATGGTAGTTATGGTAGTGATGGTGATGCTGGTTGTGGTAGTGATGGTGATGCTGGTTGTGGTAGTGATGGTGATGATGGGGATGGTGGTGATAATGGTGATGATGGGGATGGTGGTGGTGATGGTAGTGATGGTGATAATGATGGTGATGGTACTGATGGTAAGTACACTGGACGTGGGAACCACCAAACATGTTTGACATTAACAAGCCAAAGTGGAAGCCATCCCGTGATAAAAACAGATTTTCATCGCCATTAAATTTTATGACCTGAAAGTGAAAACGTGTTCAGGGCTAAGGGGGAAAGGGGAGGGGGGTTCTTAAGGGATATGAGGGGTGGGGGGGGGGGCTGGGGATGGCCCTAATGTTTGGGGGTGGGGGGGACATGGAGGGTGTCATGTAATACACCTGTGTTAAAGGTAAATGATGTAAACTGTGACGTCTTTAAAAATGAGTTAAACGTTGGTCAGGTGTTGGGTGTGTGTTAGGAAGGGGGGGGGGAGAGAGAGAGAGAGAGAGAGAGAAAGGGGTGAAGAGCCCTCATGTATATTACACCCGTGAGTCTTTTGATCACCATGACGCGAAATGTTTTGCAGACTTATTCCAGACCTAGTCCTGGTGATGCATCCAGTTAAAGTAATGTTTTGCAGACTTATTCCAGACCTAGTCCTGGTGATGGATCCAGTTAAAGAAATGTTTTGCAGACTTATTCCAGACCTAGTCCTGGTGATGGATCCAGTTAAAAAAATGTTTTGCAGACTTATTCCAGACCTAGTCCTGGTGATGGATCCAGTTAAAGAAATGTTTTGCAGACTTATTCCAGACCTAGTCCTGGTGATGGATCCAGTTAAAAAAATGTTTTGCAGACTTATTCCAGACCTAGTCCTGGTGATGGATCCAGTTAAAAAAATGTTTTGCAGACTTATTCCAGACCTAGTCCTGGTGATGGATCCAGTTAAAAAAATGTTTTGCAGACTTATTCCAGACTTCCTAGTCCTGGTGATGGATCCAGTTAAAAAATGTTTTGCAGACTTATTCCAGACCTAGTCCTGGTGATGGATCCAGTTAAAAAAATGTTTTGCAGACTTATTCAGACCTAGTCCTGGTGATGGATCCAGTTAAAAAAATGTTTTGCAGACTTATTCCAGACCTAGTCCTGGTGATGGATCCAGTTAAAAAATGTTTTGCAGACTTATTCCAGACCTAGTCCTGGTGATGGATCCAGTTAAAGAAATGTTTTGCAGACTTATTCCAGACCTAGTCCTGGTGATGGATCCAGTTAAAAAAATGTTTTGCAGACTTATTCCAGACCTAGTCCTGGTGATGGATCCAGTTAAAAAAATGTTTTGCAGACTTATTCCAGACCTAGTCCTGGTGATGGATCCAGTTAAAGAAATGTTTTGCAGACTTATTCCAGACCTAGTCCTGGTGATGGATCCAGTTAAAAAAATGTTTTGCAGACTTATTCCAGACCTAGTCCTGGTGATGGATCCAGTTAAAAAAATGTTTTGCAGACTTATTCCAGACCTAGTCCTGGTGATGGATCCAGTTAAAAAAATGTTTTGCAGACTTATTCCAGACCTAGTCCTGGTGATGGATCCAGTTAAAAAAATGTTTTGCAGACTTATTCCAGACCTAGTCCTGGTGATGGATCCAGTTAAAAAAATGTTTTGCAGACTTATTCCAGACCTAGTCCTGGTGATGGATCCAGTTAAAAAAATGTTTTGCAGACTTATTCCAGACCTAGTCCTGGTGATGGATCCAGTTAAAAAAATGTTTTGCAGACTTATTCCAGACCTAGTCCTGGTGATGGATCCAGTTAAAGAAATGTTTTGCAGACTTATTCCAGACCTAGTCCTGGTGATGGATCCAGTTAAAAAAATGTTTTGCAGACTTATTCCAGACCTAGTCCTGGTGATGGATCCAGTTAAAAAAATGTTTTGCAGACTTATTCCAGACCTAGTCCTGGTGATGGATCCAGTTAAAAAAATGTTTTGCAGACTTATTCCAGACCTAGTCCTGGTGATGGATCCAGTTAAAGAAATGTTTTGCAGACTTATTCCAGACCTAGTCCTGGTGATGGATCCAGTTAAAAAAATGTTTTGCAGACTTATTCCAGACCTAGTCCTGGTGATGGATCCAGTTAAAGAAATGTTTGCAGACTTATTCCAGACCTAGTCCTGGTGATGGATCCAGTTAAAAAAATGTTTTGCAGACTTATTCCAGACCTAGTCCTGGTGATGGATCCAGTTAAAGAAATGTTTTGCAGACTTATTCCAGACCTAGTCCTGGTGATGGATCCAGTTAAAGAAATGTTTTGCAGACTTATTCCAGACCTAGTCCTGGTGATGGATCCAGTTAAAGAAATGTTTTGCAGACTTATTCCAGACCTAGTCCTGGTGATGGATCCAGTTAAAGAAATGTTTTGCAGACTTATTCCAGACCTAGTCCTGGTGATGGATCCAGTTAAAGAAATGTTTTGCAGACTTATTCCAGACCTAGTCCTGGTGATGGATCCAGTTAAAGAAATGTTTTGCAGACTTATTCCAGACCTAGTCCTGGTGATGGATCCAGTTAAAGAAATGTTTTGCAGACTTATTCCAGACCTAGTCCTGGTGATGGATCCAGTTAAAGAAATGTTTTGCAGACTTATTCCAGACCTAGTCCTGGTGATGGATCCAGTTAAAGAAATGTTTTGCAGACTTATTCCAGACCTAGTCCTGGTGATGGATCCAGTTAAAGAAATGTTTTGCAGACTTATTCCAGACCTAGTCCTGGTGATGGATCCAGTTAAAGAAATGTTTTGCAGACTTATTCCAGACCTAGTCCTGGTGATGGATCCAGTTAAAGAAATGTTTTGCAGACTTATTCCAGACCTAGTCCTGGTGATGGATCCAGTTAAAAAAATGTTTTGCAGACTTATTCCAGACCTAGTCCTGGTGATGGATCCAGTTAAAGAAATGTTTTGCAGACTTATTCCAGACCTAGTCCTGGTGATGGATCCAGTTAAAGAAATGTTTTGCAGACTTATTCCAGACCTAGTCCTGGTGATGGATCCAGTTAAAGAAATGTTTTGCAGACTTATTCCAGACCTAGTCCTGGTGATGGATCCAGTTAAAAAAATGTTTTGCAGACTTATTCCAGACCTAGTCCTGGTGATGGATCCAGTTAAAGAAATGTTTTGCAGACTTATTCCAGACCTAGTCCTGGTGATGGATCCAGTTAAAAAAATGTTTTGCAGACTTATTCCAGACCTAGTCCTGGTGATGGATCCAGTTAAAGAAATGTTTTGCAGACTTATTCCAGACCTAGTCCTGGTGATGGATCCAGTTAAAGAAATGTTTTGCAGACTTATTCCAGACCTAGTCCTGGTGATGGATCCAGTTAAAAAAATGTTTTGCAGACTTATTCCAGACCTAGTCCTGGTGATGGATCCAGTTAAAAAATGTTTTGCAGACTTATTCCAGACCTAGTCCTGGTGATGGATCCAGTTAAAGAAATGTTTTGCAGACTTATTCCAGACCTAGTCCTGGTGATGGATCCAGTTAAAGAAATGTTTTGCAGACTTATTCCAGACCTAGTCCTGGTGATGGATCCAGTTAAAGAAATGTTTTGCAGACTTATTCCAGACCTAGTCCTGGTGATGGATCCAGTTAAAAAAATGTTTTGCAGACTTATTCCAGACCTAGTCCTGGTGATGGATCCAGTTAAAGAAATGTTTTGCAGACTTATTCCAGACCTAGTCCTGGTGATGGATCCAGTTAAAAAAATGTTTTGCAGACTTATTCCAGACCTAGTCCTGGTGATGGATCCAGTTAAAGAAATGTTTTGCAGACTTATTCCAGACCTAGTCCTGGTGATGGATCCAGTTAAAAAATGTTTTGCAGACTTATTCCAGACCTAGTCCTGGTGATGGATCCAGTTAAAGAAATGTTTTGCAGACTTATTCCAGACCTAGTCCTGGTGATGGATCCAGTTAAAAAAATGTTTTGCAGACTTATTCCAGACCTAGTCCTGGTGATGGATCCAGTTAAAGAAATGTTTTGCAGACTTATTCCAGACCTAGTCCTGGTGATGGATCCAGTTAAAGAAATGTTTTGCAGACTTATTCCAGACCTAGTCCTGGTGATGGATCCAGTTAAAGAAATGTTTTGCAGACTTATTCCAGACCTAGTCCTGGTGATGGATCCAGTTAAAAAAATGTTTTGCAGACTTATTCCAGACCTAGTCCTGGTGATGGATCCAGTTAAAAAATGTTTTGCAGACTTATTCCAGACCTAGTCCTGGTGATGGATCCAGTTAAAGAAATGTTTTGCAGACTTATTCCAGACCTAGTCCTGGTGATGGATCCAGTTAAAAAAATGTTTTGCAGACTTATTCCAGACCTAGTCCTGGTGATGGATCCAGTTAAAAAATGTTTTGCAGACTTATTCCAGACCTAGTCCTGGTGATGGATCCAGTTAAAGAAATGTTTTGCAGACTTATTCCAGACCTAGTCCTGGTGATGGATCCAGTTAAAGAAATGTTTTGCAGACTTATTCCAGACCTAGTCCTGGTGATGGATCCAGTTAAAAAAATGTTTTGCAGACTTATTCCAGACCTAGTCCTGGTGATGGATCCAGTTAAAGAAATGTTTTGCAGACTTATTCCAGACCTAGTCCTGGTGATGGATCCAGTTAAAAAAATGTTTTGCAGACTTATTCCAGACCTAGTCCTGGTGATGGATCCAGTTAAAAAAATGTTTTGCAGACTTATTCCAGACCTAGTCCTGGTGATGGATCCAGTTAAAAAATGTTTTGCAGACTTATTCCAGACTTATTCCAGACTTATTCCAGACCTAGTCCTGGTGATGGATCCAGTTAAAGAAATGTTTTGCAGACTTATTCCAGACCTAGTCCTGGTGATGGATCCAGTTAAAGAAATGTTTTGCAGACTTATTCCAGACCTAGTCCTGGTGATGGATCCAGTTAAAGAAATGTTTTGCAGACTTATTCCAGACCTAGTCCTGGTGATGGATCCAGTTAAAGAAATGTTTTGCAGACTTATTCCAGACCTAGTCCTGGTGATGGATCCAGTTAAAAAAATGTTTTGCAGACTTATTCCAGACCTAGTCCTGGTGATGGATCCAGTTAAAGAAATGTTTTGCAGACTTATTCCAGACCTAGTCCTGGTGATGGATCCAGTTAAAAAAATGTTTTGCAGACTTATTCCAGACCTAGTCCTGGTGATGGATCCAGTTAAAGAAATGTTTTGCAGACTTATTCCAGACCTAGTCCTGGTGATGGATCCAGTTAAAGAAATGTTTTGCAGACTTATTCCAGACCTAGTCCTGGTGATGGATCCAGTTAAAAAAATGTTTTGCAGACTTATTCCAGACCTAGTCCTGGTGATGGATCCAGTTAAAAAATGTTTTGCAGACTTATTCCAGACCTAGTCCTGGTGATGGATCCAGTTAAAGAAATGTTTTGCAGACTTATTCCAGACCTAGTCCTGGTGATGGATCCAGTTAAAAAAATGTTTTGCAGACTTATTCAAGACCTAGTCCTGGTGATGGATCCAGTTAAAAAATGTTTTGCAGACTTATTCCAGACCTAGTCCTGGTGATGGATCCAGTTAAAGAAATGTTTTTGCAGACTTATTCCAGACCTAGTCCTGGTGATGGATCCAGTTAAAGAAATGTTTTGCAGACTTATTCCAGACCTAGTCCTGGTGATGGATCCAGTTAAAGAAATGTTTTGCAGACTTATTCCAGACCTAGTCCTGGTGATGGATCCAGTTAAAAAAATGTTTTGCAGACTTATTCCAGACCTAGTCCTGGTGATGGATCCAGTTAAAAAAATGTTTTGCAGACTTATTCCAGACCTAGTCCTGGTGATGGATCCAGTTAAAAAAATGTTTTGCAGACTTATTCCAGACCTAGTCCTGGTGATGGATCCAGTTAAAAAAATGTTTTGCAGACTTATTCCAGACCTAGTCCTGGTGATGGATCCAGTTAAAGAAATGTTTTGCAGACTTATTCCAGACCTAGTCCTGGTGATGGATCCAGTTAAAAAAATGTTTTGCAGACTGGTGATGGATAGTTAAAGAAATCCAGATTCCCTAGTCCTGGTGATGGATCCAGTTAAAGAAATGTTTTGCAGACTTATTCCAGACCTAGTCCTGGTGATGGATCCAGTTAAAGAAATGTTTTGCAGACTTATTCCAGACCTAGTCCTGGTGATGGATCCAGTTAAAGAAATGTTTTGCAGACTTATTCCAGACCTAGTCCTGGTGATGGATCCAGTTAAAAAAATGTTTTGCAGACTTATTCCAGACCTAGTCCTGGTGATGGATCCAGTTAAAAAAATGTTTTGCAGACTTATTCCAGACCTAGTCCTGGTGATGGATCCAGTTAAAGAAATGTTTTGCAGACTTATTCCAGACCTAGTCCTGGTGATGGATCCAGTTAAAAAAATGTTTCCACTCACGGGGGGGGGGGGGGAGTCTTATCTTCCCGTGAACGACACTGTGGAGGAGGGGGTGTGTCAGATCCATGTGTTCAATGGTGGGATTAAGAATTAAAATGAAGTATCTATGTATGTACACACGTGTATGTGTGTATGTATGTATGTCTTTGACAATATGTGTATGTAATTAACATATGTGTTGAGGGCTGTCGTGTGTGTATCAAGTTTAAATTTTACCCACCTTCCATAGGTGTTCTAACTTTTATGTCTATCTATCTATCTATCTATCTATCTATCTATCTATCTATCTATCTATCTATCTATCTATCTATCTATCTATCTATCTATCTATCTATCTATCTATCTATCTATCTATCTGTCTATCTTTCTATCTATCCATCAATTTATCTATCTATCTATCTATCTATTTATTTATCTATTTATCTATCTATCTTTCTGTCCAAACCAACATTCAACTGTCAACCAACATTCAGCTGTCAACCAACATTCAGCTGTCAACCAACATTCAACTGTCAACCAACATTCAGCTGTCAACCAACATTCAGCTGTCAACCAACATTCAACTGTCAACCAACATTCAACTGTCAACCAACATTCAGCTGTCAACCAACATTCAGCTGTCAACCAACATTCAAATGTCAACAAACACTCAAACAACAGTCAACCGACAGTCTACCGAAAGGCTATCTTCTGACAACTTATACAACTTGTATCAAACTTATTCAATGATAACTTTGAACAATATCACCAAGTAACCGTAAAAGCAGCACACCAAAGACTTTTAATAACAAACAAACCTCTCACTACGTTATACTGAAACTGTGCTTGATTAAACAGAAACAGACCAGGACTATTTCAAGTTTTCTTTAATGTGTCTTTCATTCTTTGGAACGCCCTGGTGCCAATGATGTCTGCCTGCAGTTGAACTGAACAACCTTTCTGTGTACATGAAACTTGTTCAATGAACTAAGCCCACTACCCCCACCCCCACCGACCAGCTCACACCCAAATGGTTTTTTTTTTTAATTGAAAAACGATCTATGTCTAGCAGTACCTTTGTTTAACATTAATAACAGAGACTGATTCATTAACCGGTTTTATGCAACCGCGATACACGATTAGAGAGAATGTGGCAGCTCTTTAACAGTCCATTCATGGCAGTTCATATTTCCGTTTCTGGGTTTAAAAGGAATTTTTTTTTTAATAACCGTTTCATTACCAGCTGTTCTGTTTATATTGAGACGCAGGGAAAACCAATCCGCGATCAGGTTGTACGAGTAAAAATAGGGTGCATCGTAAGAGTTCTCACAGTGCCGGTTTTAACGCGTTCTATATCAGAAGGAGGGGGCTTCTAATAACTTCTGCAAAGGAAATGTGGGGGGGGGGGGGTGAAGTCAAACACTAAATTTAAAAAACAAAACAAAACAATCATACCGATGCTGTGGTGGAGTCACACCGTGCGAAGGGCGCGTGCACACAATGAGAGTACCGACGATCGGCATACGAAGGCTATTGTCACTTCCATTGGGGGGGGCGGGGGGAAGGCTGGTCCGCCTCAGACAACCGTGTTTCCTGCACACTGTTCATTTTTCGAGTCAGTAGTACAAGATTCATGTTTTTTTTTTATTTTGATGCAAACGTGTGAATAGATGCGGATTCTTTTATGTCGAAGAATGCTCTCATATCAGCCAACGGTGGTCCCGGGAATTAAGACCAAATGTCTGTTATCAGCCAACGATGGTCCCGGGAATTAAGACCAAATGTCTGTTATCAGCCAACGGTGGTCCCGGAAATTAAGACCAAATGTCTGTTATCAGCCAACGGTGGTCCCGGAAATTAAAACCATGGCCTTCCTTAGGTTTTTGTGGCCCCAAATAGACACTTCCAGAGATATCTGGGGTCCACACATCGCCCCAGAGACAAAGGAACTTATTGGGTAGGGGGGAGGGGCTCGGAACGTCCTATTTAAAAGTAATTAATACTTGTAGTGCCGCCTTGTCTACCTATACGCATGTAGAGGTTTGATCCATGGCTATTGCAGCCTAGGTTATAATTGGTGGAAGGGGGGGGGTTCTATGAAACCATTATAAAGGGCCCTTTACTTCCAGGGCCGTTTAATCATCTAGGCACCTGTCAAGGGAGGGGTTGGGGGGAGGCATGCTATTTATTCATTTTTTTTTATTCCATTGAGATGTTTTAAAGGTGCTCCAACTCTGTGGTGGGTACCCTTGGAAAAACATTAAAACCATTAAAATCTTTTAAAATGGCGCTAAACTCAAGAGTATCAAGACCAAGAGGTGAAGTAAATGTACAGTTAAGCGAAAAAAAACCTTTCATTCAATTTGGGATTCGACTTTTTAAAAAAAAAGTTTCAAACGAGAGCGTATTATGAAGTCGTCTGCTGTTTAAAACGCGATCCGATCTTCCGCCGTGGCCAAGAACAAAGCGCGGGAATTTAAAACAAGGGCAAAGAACTTTTAAAAAAAAACAAACTTTAAAACATTATCTCTTCCATCTACAACCGTTTGATGTCACGGGTTCCGGAAATGTTACAGCGGAAGGATAACTCAATCTGGATACAAATACCCTCAATCCAGCGGTGAAATGTTTTGAAAGTTGGATGTTTGAATTCATACGCATTTGGCGACTTTGTTATTTAAATAATTTGAAAATTCAAAGTCTGCAAAGCGGGATGTTTACTTTGGATGACGACCACTCTCTGGATGGGGGTGGGGATGAGTTACATTTAAACAAGAACCAAGATGAACATTTCATAAACACTGAATTTAAACTTAGTTTTAAAAAAAAAACCCATGCTGTTTTCAGGCTTTTTGGTGGTAAAAAAAAAATAAAGCGTCTTGAAAAATAAAGCAATCTGTGTTTCATTTGTCAGTCCAAGAACGAAACAAGCAAAAACTCGTTTAATAATTATTTTAATATTTCTTCATTTAATATAAGGCAAAAAGTACATTGTAATAGATCAATTTTTTTAGTATGATACGAAAAGGACATTGTAATAGATCCGTTTGTTTAGTATAATACGAAAAGTATATTGTAATTACATCAATTTGTTTACGATATGATTACTATTATTATCTCTAATTAATTTAAATTAATTTATTTATCCTTATATAATTAAGAGGGTCTGTTTTACCAATAAGTATATGTACTCTCGTGAGTAAATTGATTAGTTCTAAATCTTAAATTTACCTCGTTGGGGTAATCCCAAAATTATGCTTAGCTAAGATAATCATACAAGATTTTATTTCGTATTTCAATATTCCGCTTCAAATGTTGTACTTGCACCAGGCATGAACAATCCAGTCCTCCAGAAATTCAATTTTTTTAACCTTTGTCATGTCGACTCATCCTTGGCGTGAACGCTCTCTGAAATGTTTCTTGGTAGGTGACTTGTACAATTGAGTACTTGAATGGACAAACGGGTGTACCAACTAATGTCCATTCTCCCCCCCCCTCCCCTTTGCTCAGTAATAATCTCTGTCAACTCTGATCAGGGCCATGATAAGTAAAATCTGCACACAAATGTTCCTTTACCTATAGCGCACAAATGTTCCTTTACCTATAGCGCACAAATGTTCCTTTACCTATGACGCACAAATGTTCCTTTACCTTCGGCGGACACATGTTCCTTTACCTTCGGCGCACACATGTTCCTTTGCCTATGACGCACAAATGTTCCTTTACCTTCGGCGGACACATGTTCCTTTACCTTCGGCGCACACATGTCCCTATAACTATGGCGCACAAATGTTCTTTACCTATAGCGCACACATGTTCCTTTACCTATGGCGCTTTTACCTAATGCCCCTAAACCACATTTACCTATAGAAGAATGATAGGGCCCTGCGGTGAGTCAGGCTATGAGTCAGGCTGTGAGTCAGTCTGGTAGTCAGGTTGGGACATTTATTTTGTCTAATCTAAATCTCTAGTGTGACTAAACAGTTGGAGATGAGGGGCGGGGCGGGAAGGGTCGAAAGACTCCCCCCCGCCCCCTTCTGTTGTCAAACATTATAAGGGGGGGGCCCAAGATGGTAGATGGCAAAGTTACAGTATGATGTACTTCAGGTATTGCACTAAAAATAATCGACACCATCGAAGTAGTCCTTTAAATCTCTATGGTTTCATCAACTCAGTGGATCTTGCCAAAGACACCCCACCTTACCGAACTCTACTCCCACATCCCCCTACCCCTCCCCACCCTAACCTTATAAACGAATCACGTCTACGTCAACAAGGAGTGATACTCACCCCTTCCCCCCCTCCTCCCCGCCACCACCGCCCGTCCCTGTCAACAGAGCGGAGCACTGTATTAAGACGTTCCAACGTCTGGTGCTTGAGTTTCTCTACCCGACAGTGTCGGGGTGGGGGGGGGGGGGTGTAGTAAAGGTGCGTGGACGGTCGGGCGAACACAATCAGGATAGAAAGAAGAAAAAAAAAAACCTTCCACCCACCACTTATCGTGGGATCTCTTCTCTTTCGTGACGTAGACGTTCAGATTGAAAAAAAAAGATACACCGGTCACAGTTTGTACCGTATCTGGTCCATCAGGAGACCTTCCTCCCTGACCCGCCCCAGCCTGACACCCCACCCACCCATATATATATATAGGCCTATATAGTTCCCCTTCTCTCCCACACCCCATCCCATGTTGGTATGTTTCCCCGAATGTCAGGAATGTTTAAATATATTT
Source organism: Bulinus truncatus (assembly GCA_021962125.1). Lineage (NCBI taxonomy): Eukaryota > Metazoa > Mollusca > Gastropoda > Planorbidae > Bulinus > Bulinus truncatus. The sequence goes on from JAGDYQ010000250.1 coordinate 978,023, forward strand.
TATGCGTTGAAATAAACAGCAGTGTTGTTGTTGACGCTGTTGTTGTCGTCGCTGTTGTTGTTGCCGCTGTTGTTGTTGCTGTTGTTGCTGCTGAATGGTTCTGCTGTATGTTTGCCTGTTTCTCCTTGCACCTTTTGCTAAACTCTGATAGCTTGGTGGGCGGGGGGGCTCCTCTACCCCACTCGTCCCCCTCCTCACAGCCCCTCCTGTTTTTAAACAAGGAGTCCAGCTTAGTCATATGAATAACACAAATATAAATAAATGAATAATCTGAGTCGACGGGGCCCCCAAAGGCTCGACGCCCGTAAGAAGCTGAACCCTTCCCCTCCCCCCACGGCTGCGGCCCTTTTTGTACCATTGCTTATCCCCCCTCCCCCATACCCCGCCATTTTCTTTTAGAAGTTTCGCGAGTAACAGGAGCTGAGGTCACAATGGTGTTCGACCATTGAGTGATTTTTTTTAAGTTTAATTTTACACCTGTCATCTAAGTTGGGGGATTAAAGGCGGCTGGGCGTTGTGCTAACCACACAATCCCTTCATATGCCGAGGTTATAGAAACAGATGAATTCTACACTTCATCTGCCCTGATGACCCGCTAGGGTTAAGGGAACTTTACTTTTATTATGTTGTTGTTGTCTGTGTAGGTGTATGTGTATTTGTGTGTGTGGGGGGGGGGGGGAGGGGGAGATTTTTAATTTAGACACACGACGTCTACCGAGTGACCCGGATGATAAGTTACTTGATGGACCTGATTGGGTCCGGAGAGGGGGGTAGGGATGGGAGGGTGGGAGGGAGGGGGGAGAACACACAGAAAAAAGTCTACCGGAGATTCCAGTTCCCCCCCCCCCCCCCCCGGAGCAGCGGTTCTCAAATTGTGGATCTCCCCGCCCCCCCCCCACCACCACCACCCCCGACCCACCAGCTGATTTGAAGTGGGTCGTCAAAAGTTTTCACTGATCCCGTAATCCGGATTATGTGCATCTTAATTTGCACCTTTATTTCTTAGTAGGGTGGGGGGGGGGGGTGGTGAGGGTGGGGTCGCAAAATAAAAAAAAATATTTGAGAACCGTAGTGAAGTTCAAAAAGTGACACAATTATCACCATTGGCAACAGAATCAATAATATGCATAAATAAATGTACATATACAAAGAAATTATCAGGTTGAGAAACAACAGATACACACATTTTTATATTGGAAAGTTCGAAATAGATAGATAGATCGAGAGATAGATAGAAAGATTGATTGATACTGATAGATAGATAGATAGATAGATAGATAGATAGATAGATAGATAGATAGATAGATAGATAGATAGATAGATAGATAGATAGATAGAGAAAGAGAAGGAACATAGGTAAGTATATTAATTCACTTCTCCCCATGACTCCAACTCAAAAATGTATTCAGATAACTTCCACATGCTAAAAGAACCCACTCCCACCCTCTTTTCCTTCTAGCCGCACCCCCCCCCCCAAAACCCCATCAACAGACACTCTGGCCAGGTTTACAAGTGGCCAGGTACTTGTGCTCTAGATGAGACCAAACAACGCACTCGCGCATACGCCAAAAAAAAATGTGGCCGCGCATATTTGGGTGGAAAATTGCCACTTCATACTCGCTAGCTGCAGATAATTTCCACTTTTATCTTTCACCCCCACCACCACCACCACCACCTCCTCACCCGCTTCACAACACTCCATAGAGACTAAATGTTATTAGAGAAACGCAACTTCTTGGGTGAATCTTCAAAAAAAAAAAAAACCCAAAAAACTTCAAACAAACGGCTTCACTTATCAGCCGAGGTATCACCTATGCACAAGTACTATTTGATTAAAAAAAACAAGCATTTCATCATTTCCGTGTGTGTGCCCCCTGGCCCCGACGCGATTGCCAGATGCGCACGCACCTCAGTGCTGATCCGGTTCATATCATCACTACTCAGGGTATAATATCACGGGAGTCAGGGTTATCTGAATATCACTTGATATCACGGAACGAACCTTTCTATTTATAGTAGGTCAGCGGTCCACCCCAAATAATGTAACGGACTCCATTCACAGGGGCTGATGCACGGGGGATTGAATGGGGCATCCCCATGAATTAAGGGTCCCAAATTTTACGGGGGGGGAGTCTCTCAGGGATCAGCTAATTGGAGTAATCAACTATAAAATTACGTTGCGAGGTCCTTGGTGATCACAAGGGGCCCTCAGTCGGTGGGGTTTGTCAGGAGGACCCAGGATAAGCCGGGGCTACAGCCCCCCCTCCTCTTTCAGTGAAACGTACTTGGACCGTTGGGAGCTTTTATTCTACACACAGTCTAGCATGTTTTGAATTCCCAATCACGCAGGTCCAACCACGTTGTCACTTTCAGCTGTTGATTGAATGAACTAATAAAGACAGAAAAAAAATATAGAAAAAATAGGTAGCAAAGTTACATGCATTTGATGTATGAAGTAACAGTACGTTATTTGAAATATATATTTTGGATGTGTTCGATCCTCGGAGAGAACCATGTGGAATTTTTCCAGGAGAAATTTGTTTCAAAGTCATCCCACAAGTCTACCCAGCTTTAAATGGGTACCTGACTTTAAGTTGGGGAAGTAAAGGCGGCTGGGCGTTTTGCTAACCACACAATCCCTCCATATGCCGAGGTTACAGAAACAGATGAATTCTACACTTCATCTGCCCCGATGGCCCGTTTGGGCTAAGGGAACTTTTTTTTACTACTATTACTGTAGTCTATTTTCAAATGGATTAACTAAGAGCCTACACTTTGCATGTATATTATTACTAGGGGACCGTAGATTACATTTTTTTTAGTTCTAGAAAAAATGTACTTGTTTAGGCCCCTACGGAAAGCTACACTATTGGGGCCCCAGGCCAAAGAAAATGTGGTCAAGCTTTCCAATTGTGCCTCCCCCCCCCCCCAAATAATCCTCGACTACTCTGGGGCCATATACTCCCCCTTTCCCCCCAAACGAGTAAGTTATTTTAGGTTACGTCAAAGTAAAAGTCCTAACAGGCCCCTCCCTCCATTAACGTCGGGGCACCCACCTAGTTTGCCTTTCCATAAGATAGGCCCGTGTCTTAGGCCTGTGTCATAGGCCCGGTGACTATGAGTATCGATCGATATAAAATCACTTACCGTCATCAGAGTCTTTCTTAGGTTGGGGGGGGGGGGGGGAAAGCTTGACGGATACTTTGAGAATCTGGGGGGGAGGATGGTGGGCTAAGGCTCACACGACATCAGATTTGAGGGTCACTTTATACCGTTGGGGGCCCTAGACGATCGATTCATAAGAGCGGCTATACGCGTAATAAAAAAGAAAGAAATATTTCGTTGGCGTTTCCTGGAGGAGTTGAAGGTGGAGCCGTGACCCATTTTCGCCCCCCCCCTCCCACACACCTCACCTCCATTCTGCCATACGAATAGAAAGGTTCTTAGCTCAAAGGCGACGTGCCTTTGTAAAATTTAGGTCAAAATGGAATCTAATGATTAAACCTCCTCTGACCCCCCCTACCCCCCACCCACCCACCTAATCCATGAGTCCGCCTCTGTGCTACTGGCATGTCCACCGATATATACTCATTAATAACACGAAGCTGTGTTACTGTAATTAAAACCTTGCTGTATTATTGAGGTCTGCGGTTAAAGGCCGGGGGGGGGGGGGGGTTAATATAACATCATCTCGTTGTCGGTAGCATTTTGTTGTGGTAATTTTTGTTATCCCCCTTTGAAGTTTGACTCTTTAATAGACGCAGGGGTTGACAACTCTTGTGTGTCTAACGTGTTTGGCATTTTGGTGGTGGTGGGTGGGACTGCAAGACTGCTGGCATTTATAGTGTGTGACGGTGGGTTGTGGTCCCCAGGCAGGCATTTAGATCTGATGTATGGTGCTGGAACTGACAAGGGGGCTGGGGGTTGGGGGTGGCCGTCTGGTTGACATTCAAAGTTCTTTCAGAGGCGTCGTTCTGAAGGGGTGTACTGCTGTTGTGTTGGGGCATGGACTGGAGGCCAATTGTGGCGAGGACACGCCGGCGACAAATGAGCGAACATCATAGTGAGAATAGTTTTGTGAGATTTATGAGAATGCTATTTGTTGGATTTTGTCTGTCTATCTATCTATCTATCTATCTATCTATCTATCTATCTATCTATCTATCTATCTATCTATCTATCTATCTATCTATCTATCCATCCATCTATATATCTATCTATCTATCTATCTATATATCTATCTATCTAATCTATTATCCATCGGTCTATCTTTCTATCTAGGACTTATTATCTATATATATTATCAATCTATCTATTATCTATTATATATTATCTATCCTTCTATCTATCCACCTTTCTATCTAGGACATTGTATCTATGTCGTGTGTACTTTTATTCTTCTGTCACGCTCTATTCTAATCCACCGTAGTACTTCCGAAACCAATTCATCCTCGAACATGACATCAGAATGCCATCAGCCCCTTTGACTGTCGGATGCAGTTTACAGATGAGTTACGAGAAACTAGCTCAACGTTATGATAAAATACAACAGTATTTCAATATCAGCCGTAACTGAATAACATATTGTTACTAATCTTTGAGACCTAAATGTGTTCTCTCCCCTTCCTACAAAACAATCAGACCACCAAACAAGTCTCTCGCTTAGTTCACTTTCCCTTTACCACACATAAGTGGAAAGATACATGCCTTGTGCAGAATTTCAATTACGCTTAAGGCCACACCAATCACCTAATTCGGTTTACATGATCTCATTGTTTTTTGAGGCGTTTGATTCACTGTGAACCTGAATGACGTATGTTGGACTGCAGGTGTGTTTGTCCCGTACATGCCAAATGTTGATGTTGCAGGTGAACTGCAGTTGATTGCAGTTGATAAATCAAACGCAACACTTCGGCTGATCAGTACGATACGCAGCCCCCGAAGTGTAGGTACAACAGTTTAAAAACAAAACACACACCAAAATAAACAGGACACGACCATACACACAACGGGCAGACCGCGGGAGAAGATTTATATCTGTTCGGCAACAAGCAAATAAACTTTACGAAAGTTTTAAACTTAGGGGTTCTTTCTCATCGTGTAGGTATTTGATTACATAGTTTTTTTGGAATTTAGCTTACACAACAGTACATTATAATTGTCTAGAGAGCAACAATTTTTTTTTACCTCAATACTTCCATTATGCAAATCTACATACGGGTCTGTTCCAGTATTACTGAAAATACTGGGCTTTTATTAATCTTTGAAAATTGACCCCCCCTTCCCCCCTTTATTTACGTACTAACCTCTGACCAGTGTTCATAGTGCCCTTCCTTGTTACTGGACAAATAAAAGTTTTGATAAAGGGGAGCCCCCCTCAGCGTTGGGGGGCTCGGGGCTGTCGCCTAGATAGCGTGTCCCTAAAAACGGTCCCGCGTTGTATATGTACCTGGACGTCTGTACCGAGGGCCCCCCCCCGAATAAATCGCGAATCTGTGTCTAGGGCCCTGAAATATACCTGGAAGTCTGTGTCTAGGGCCCTGAAATATACCTGGAAGTCTGTGTCTAGAGTCCTGAAATATACCTGGAAGTATGTGTCTAGGTCCCTGAAATATACCTGGAAGTCTGTGCCTGGGGTCCAGATATACCTAGAAGTCTTTGATTGGGGCCCACATACACCAGAGAAAGGCACCGTGTGCAATTTAAACAGCCAAGAGTCCAATCCAGTAATTTGACTTGTTTCAGTAATTTGACCTGTTCCAGTAATTTGACTTGTTCCAGTAATTTGACTTGTTTCAGTAATTTGACTTGTTCCAGTAATTTGACTTGTTTAAGTAATTTGACTTGTTCCAGTAATTTGACTTGTTTCAGTAATTTGACTTGTTCCAGTAATTTGACTTGTTTCAGTAATTTGACTTGTTTAAATAATTTGACTTTTTCCAGTAATTTGACTTGTTTCAGTAATTTGACTTGTTTCAGTAATTTGACTTGTTTCAGTAATTTGACTTGTTCCAGTAATTTGACTTGTTTCAGTAAATTGACTTGTTTCAGTAATTTGACTTGTTTCAGTAATTTGACTTGTTTCAGTAATTTGACTTGTTTCAGTAATTTGACTTGTTTGTTGACCGTGCTACCTACTGACAGCGTCATCCCGAACATTCACAATCAAAGACAATCACGGCCCACAAACAATCTCTCCATTACAGTCATACTTTCTTCAGACCATCACATACTACAAACTAACACACGCACACTATGCACTAACCTATACAGGTCTCAACTTTTAAACAAAAAAAAACAACTTTAAGGAAGTGAATGTAAGGGGCAGGGAGCGGTGGGGGGGGGGGGGGGTATGTCAAAATTAACTTTCATGCCTGGGGGTCTTTGATCATGAAATTTTTACGGATTACGGACGCCCTTTTAAAAAAAAAAATTAAAATATTATTCCCAGAATCCTAAGTGTACCATGGTCAAAGGCAGTTCCACCGGCGTATCTCTTGATAGGGTACAAGGGGCGGAGTTAATAAGAAGTGGTGCTGTAAGATGATGGTCCATCCCCCCCCTCCTCCCCTTCAATTCTACAACATCCCATTTACCTTTTTTTCCTTTGATCCTCCCGTCTTCCCCCTCCCCTACGCCCCCCAAACCCTCTTGAACGTGAGGGGGCTAAGATGTTCCCAACTTTCAAGGTAAAGAAAAAGAAAAAAAAAATTAAACAAAAAATAAACGCATTTGATAAGAAAGCTTTTGATGGCTGTATTGTATTTACACGACGGGCTTATAGCGAGACTCTCTCGATGCCGACAGTTTATCGTGGTAAATATGTTCTAGATAGCTGAGGTGAGGGGAGGGGGGGAATAGGAAGGAGTTCGGGGAAGGTGGGGGGGTGGGGGTAAGGAGAAATAAACAACGCGCTGTGTTTTAAAGCCCGGAGGAGAGTAGATGTGAAATATTGCTCAATGTAAATCTGAGGGAATCCGAGTGTTGATCACTGCGCGCGTGTGAGTAAATTTGTCATTTGTATCACGAGGGATGTAAGGTGACAGACAGACGCTTGGTTTTTGCGTGTCTGCATGAGTCGGCGAGAACTAGTGAGAGTACTTGAGCTAGTACGCGAATTAGTGAGAGTACGTAAGTTAGTACTTGAATTAGTGAGAGTACGTGAGTTAGTACTTGAATTAGTGAGAGTACGTGAGTTAGTAATTGTATTAGTGAGAGTACGTAAGTTAGTAATTGAATTAGTGAGAGTACCTGAGTTAGTACTTGAATTAGTGAGAGTACGTGAGTTAGTACGCGAACTAGTGAGAGAACGTGAGTTAGTGAGATATTACGTGTATGATGGAGAGTACGTGAGTTAGTAACCGAGTTAGTGAATTAGTGAGAGCGCGTGACTATGAGATCTAGTGAAATTGTATATGTCACTCGGTGAGGTAAGCTTGCGTCGCACTTTCGTGGGTGAGTAATTGAAGTGATCTTTTCGTGAGCAATCTGGCGAATAAATGTGTGTACATGAAGAGCTGTGTACATAAGCAAAAGGGTTAAAGTTCAAATAGGTTTTGAAAAAAAAATACAAAAAATCAACTGGCGGTTTCACTGACACCTCCATTGTGTGACATAGTATACACTTATATGACACATTTCACGTCTGTGCACGGAACTGGTCGCAGTCAAAGTGTGAACTGGTCGCTGTAGAAGTCGGTTTGCGTTATGGTGCAATGTGTTTAGTCCCCCCCCCCCCCAAGCAGATTGAAATCCCAACAACTACATTTAATTATGTTGTTGTGCTAGCGGTAAGTAGACCATGGATTGGAGCAGTCAGGGCTGCTATAGTCATTGAGTCAAGGTCACTCTACTACAGTCATTGAGTCAAGGTCACTCTATACATTCAGTCAGGGCTGCTATAGTCATTGAGTCAAGGTCACTCTACTACAGTCATTGAGTCAAGGTCACTCTACTACAGTCATTGAGCCAAGGTCACTCTATATATTGAATAAGAAAGAAGCAAAAAAAAAAAACCTCTCCATTAAACTCTATGAGAAGTTGGACCCACATTGCAAAAGGTCCAAAAATTCTTTGTAACTTGGACATGCACATTTTACAGACAGTTCTCTCTCTCGCTCTCTCTCTCTCTCTATCTCTCCCTCTCCCTCCTCTCTCTCTCTCTCTTCCACTCTCTCTCTATCTCTCCCTCTCCCTTCTCTCTCTCTCTTCCACTCTCTCTCCCTCTCTCTCCCTAACTCTCTCTCTCTCCCACTCTCTCTCTCTAGTCTTCTACTTTTTGTATTTCTCTCCCTCCCCCCTCTCTCCCCTTCTCTATCATTTTCTCCTCACCTCTGTTTATTTATCCTCCCGAATGACCCACAAAACCCCTCCTGTTTATTTGTACCTCACCTGTAACCAAAATCTCAGCTAACTTCTCGCCCAAACCCTGCGCCGGAGGGTTTTTTTTTTTAAATCTCGCGCCAACAGGCCCAGTCTTCAATTGGCCACGTGATCTGACGTGTTTGCCACGTGGTACAGATCCAATCAGTGCTACTACTACTAGTACTGCTATGCCAACAAGACTTGCTATTATTAAGTTGATTCTCCTCCCCCCCCCCCCACCGCAAACAAACACTTTAAGAACCCTTAGAGTGAGGTTAGTTTATTGTTTACCAACGTTAATTACAGTACGCCAGATTGACGTAATTTTATTGTTTACCAACGTTAATTACAGTACGCCAGATTGACGTAATTTTATTGTTTACCAACGTTAATTACAGTACGCCAGATTGACGTAATTTTATTGTTTACCAACGTTAATTACAGTACGCCAGATTGACGTAATTTTATTGTTTACCAACGTTAATTACAGTACGCCAGATTGACGTAATTTTATTGTTTACCAACGTTAATTACAGTACGCCAGATTGACGTAATTTTATTGTTTACCAACGTTAATTACAATATGCCAGATTCACGTACAGCGATTTCAAAACAAGGCCAAACACGTTTGGCTCTTGCAAATAGAAAACAAATTAGAATATACTTTGAGAGGGATCTTGAGGCTGTTTTTCCAAACAGTGTGCTCAGATAGCAGTGGTCCACCAACCTTTTTGTTTGTCTCGCAGCGGCCCGGGGGTTGGGGACTGTTGGTTTATAGTAACACAACAAAACATAGCCAAAATGAGGGAGGAAATAAATGAATCGGAATAAAAAATAGTGTGGGGGTGGGGGGGAAAAGAGGGGGAGTGAAGGTCACATGACCAAAATATGGAATAGATTCTTCAAGTTAGGATTATTTTTTTGTGCCTGTGCTGTGAGAAAAAAGCAAATGACGCCAACCAACTACGGAACTGATACAGAAATCCAGACTATCCAAAATATTGAAATTCAGACTATATATAAATCTCAAAATATTGAAGAAATCCAAACTATATATAGATCTCAAAATATTGAAGAAATTCAAACTATATATAGATCTCAAAATATTGAAGAAATCCAAAACTATATATAGATCTCAAAATATTGAAGAAATCCAAACTATATATAGATCTCAAAATATTGAAGAAATCCAAACTATATATAGATCTCAAAATATTGAAGAAATCCAAATTATATATATCGATCTAGAAATATTGCATTCAATTATTCTTTTTTTTTCTTTAAAAAAATCAACATCTTCTCTCCCCCCCCACCCCCCGGGGGTCCAATCCAAACATTGTATGCCCCAGTGTCCTTCACTACAAGTCAGGTACTTGGGTTGGCTGGGAGGTGGGGCAGGGTGCCAATTTCGTTCCACATAAAAGTGGCAAAGAAAAAAAAAAAGAAACAGGCGATAAAATGGGTCACAGCATCTCTTATCCCCCTTTGGTCATTACTGGGCAGTTTGGACTGGCGTGAGCGGCCGTTACTTTGTGAATGAAAGACCTTTAATCCGACACTTTTTTTTTTTAATTTGGTTTGTTGAACCCCCAGCGATTCGTCCCACTGAGCCCCCCACTGTCGGTGCTTTATTATTATTTCTCTCCATAAACAAGGTCTGTTGACGTCAGCTATCTCATCCCCCCCCACACACCTCCCACCCCACACACACACACCCCGACTACTTGTCACCCTCCTTTCAGTGTATTTGTGAGAAACCAACAGACATAAATGAAAATAATAACAGTGATCCATGTACCGTGTCGGGCGCCTATAACTCCCTCTCCCACCACACCCCAGCGGTGGGGGAGGGGGGGAGAGAGAGGGGGCACTCGCGCCCTAAATGACTGCTGAAAGATTTCTATTGACGGGACCTTAAAAAAATATTCAGGGGGGTGGGGGGGAATGGGGTCCACATGGCTAAATAGTTTCCACAAGTTTTTTTTTTATCTACGACCCTGTTGTGCTGAATACAGTTTATATATTTTTGATTGGTAACATTTATATCACCAAAATATATCAATAATAATAATAATATTGGCAGATTAAACCCCCCCCCCCCAAGTTCGATTCCCATGAATTTCTTTATTCTTGCTGAAGAGATGTGGGTGCTCTGTCAAGTAGCAAGGAAAGTGGGGGGGGGGGGGTTTGGATTCAGAAACGGTTAAACAAATCTTTAAACCAGTTTTATTTAGGATAGAATTATTTACTTTTATTTAAACTTGTTTCGTTTGAACGTCGGTGGTAACTTTTAATTTTTTAATTCACAAACGAAAATGAAACTCCTTCATTTTGTCGAGACGTGAGTTGGTCTCCTACACTTTTTAACGCCGTGTAAACAACGTGAGTTCGGCCGACCTGCGACGCAAGCTATGAAAACATTTATGTTTCTAAATAGTTAGCACGCACACCTGTATATATATATATATATATATATATATATTTATATATACAGTGTAAGTGATTGAAACAAATGAGTTGTTTTTAATTTTTACTTTCAATTCGGTTTTATTATTTTATTAAAGACATTCTAAATCCACCCGCCGTTGCAACTTCGGCATGGCAGCAGAAGATATAAACAATAAAAAAAATATGGATCACGTACTGCGAGCATAATACAAGAAACAAATAAAAATAATAATAATAATAAAAAATACAACTCAACAATATTTCTTTCATATGGAAGAAGAATAACAAGGGGAGAGAAGCTGATCCAGCGGTTTAAAAAAAAAAAAAGGGAGAGATTATCAAGACTGTATGGGGTGAAGGTCGGAAAATCTCGAGACGAGAAACCAGGGGAGCTAAGCAGAGAACAGAAAAAAATAACACGCCATGCTGTTAACGCCACCTTCAAATCGCTGCTATAAAATTCTGTTGAGCGGTTTTACTTCGCCCCCTTCACCCGCTCTGCTCCACCCCTCACCCCCCCCCCCAAACCTCAACGATCAGCCATAACCGTTTGCGCCTTCAGGCCCCCGCCCCACCATCACCACCAACCCCCTCCCCCCAATGTAACACACACACACACAAAACAAAAAAAAACTGTCTTCTCGGCGTATGACTTTTCCAGAAGGGCTCACCAGTGGCTTGAGCCGGCCCATAAAACTTTGCCGTTCTGGCATAATGAGTCTCGTTTCCGCTGAGGTCTTTCTAGTTTTCTATTTCTTTTTACCTCTTCTCTTCTCTTCCATGTTTTTTATGTTTTATTTTTCCTTGCCAACTTTTTTTTTTAATTTCTTCTTATCAGTTTGAATTTTTTTGTACATTTGTGTTGTAAAATTATGGTTACAAAAGTGATAGAAAAAAAAAAAAAACAACTGAAGGCATAAAAGACTGTAGGACAGTTAGAGCGATCGCTTCCAATCGGGCCGCGCGCAATAATGCCCCCCCCCACCGCTAGAGATCGATTGACATTTTGCTTGAAAACAACACGAAAAAGAGGGACGGCGAAATAGGGCGTGGTCCCCCCCCCGTCCCATCCCCCTCCAAACCGTTTTTTTTTAACTCATCTATCCATCTATGGTTTAGTTGTTGGGAATAACTAATTGGGAGGGGGGGTCGGGGTCAAAAGTGGGTTCTGCATGTGGGGGACCCTAAGTTACCACGCTAGCCCTAATGGCACAGAGAGGACGGTAAGTGCACTGGGACCACCCTAATGGAAAACCGGAGGTTACGAAATGGACCTTAACAGTTTGAGCGGCGGAGGGCGAGAGTCATTAGCACGGGGTGTGGGGATGGAAGCCGTAAGCTCCAATCGTGCCCCCCCCCCTTAGTCAGGTACATGGCCTGGTGCAGATGTCATGGTCGGCAGTAGTCGGCACCCGAAGTGTCGCCATTGATAGATTGTTACTTCAGTTCCCTGCTTAATGAACGACAACATAAATTATATATGTGTGTGTGTGTGTGAGTGTGTGCACGAGTGTGTTCCAGTGTGTGTATCAGGCCCGTAGCGTGCGGGGGGTCTGGGCGGCCGCCCCCCCTCCCCTACGTTTTGTCTGCCCCCCCTCCCATCTGCTTGTTTGCTCCACTTAGTCACATTTATTTCCTGGCCCCCCTCCTGCTATTGGCCTGGCCCCTGCTGTAGAATTCTCACGCTACGGGGCTGATGTGTGTGTGTGTGTGTGTGTTAGTGTAAGTGCGTGACAGAAGATAACCAAAGACGTAGGGTCGTATGCAGGCACGCTGAGAGGGGGGGGGCAGAGGGGGGTCATTGCCAGGTGGCCCGCATCTGTAATGGGGGCCCGGCCGCCCCGACCATGTCAATTTTTTCACGACTCATTGTTTATTAAGGGGCCCGCAATGATGTCCTGCCCCTGGGGCCCTTGTTGGCTCTCGGCGCCCCTGGTCGTATGCAGAGTGCGGGAGATAGCAAAAGAGAACCCACCGAGGGTTCTATTGTTGCGACGACTTCTAATAAAGAAGAGGAAAAAAAAAAAGAGAGGGGGGGGTTGGGGGGGGGGGAGCGCAGAGAAACGGTGGCAGGAAAAACATTTCTCAAGCGTGGTGGGTTTTATCACCTTGATTATGTCCCCCTCGTTTACCGTCGCCACTTCCTCGCGATCAGCACATCAAAAGACACCACGGTGGTTGGGTTTCGTGTTTCCAGTGATACACGAGCGAGGAAAATAGGAGGGGAGAGAGAGAGAGAGAGACGCGCCGTGTAGAGATAGAGAGAGAGAGATTACATTCACAGCCAAGGGGAGAATAGGTAGAGCTGGGGGAGGGGGGGAGGGGAGCGGGGGGGAGAAGGGAAGGTGGAGAGAACATACCATGGAGATGTTGTGTGAAAAGGGGGTGGGGGTGGTTGAGGGGGGTGAGAGGGCGGGCAAAGGAGGGTGGGGGGGGGATGGGGTTATGGCCCACGTTTTTTTTTTTCTCTGAATGTTGGGACAGATATTTATATGGAAACAATGATAGAAGGAATGAACGGAGATCTTCCCGTAGTGCCGGGGATCAGATAGCTATCGGACAGGAGAAGTTTTGGAGGTGGGTGTGGGAAGGGGGGGGGGCAGTTGTGTCGAATACTGTAGTAGTCGAGGTGGGGGTGGATAGTAAGGTGGTGGTAGATCTATCTATCTATCTATCTATCTATCTATCTATCTATCTATCTATCTATCTATCTATCTATCTATCTATCTATCTATCTATCTATCTATCTATCTATCTATATGGTTGTACATGAAGGGTAATGTGGTTGTATATGAAGGGTAATGTGGTTGTACATGAAGGGTAATGTGGTTGTACATGAAGGGTAATGTGGTTGTACATGAAGGGTAATGTGGTTGTATATGAAGGGTAATGTAGTTGTATATGGGGACCAAAGTTAACACGCCCCGTCCCCATTTAAAAAAAAATGCCCCATCCAGACTATGCACGGGTTCTCTGGGGTGAAGCGATCAACATAAATACGTTGATTCCGAACAAAAAAAAAATCCCCTTGTACCAATACTCTGAGACTGTGTTTAACGCAACACAACGCTGTAACCGAACACTGCAGCGAACATTTCATTCCCGATATTAGAATCATCATAACCAAATTTAATGTGACATTTTAGAACATTATGAACACTATGTTCATTATTTCATGTTTACCTCGCCGAATCCCGGCTGTCATCTTATTACATTTCTAAATCATCCCCAAAGTTCTGAACGTTGCAGCAATTATTTTACTGCCTTGTGTCAGTTGTCATTGCCAGCGGTGGCGTCTCCGAACTAAAACTATCATGGAGGTTCAGCCACAGAATATGTTTAGCCTTTGAATATTTCAATTTGTGTAAGAGGAAACAAACATGTTTGGAAATAAAATGTACTCTGAAATTTGATAACATCACATAAGAACAAAATCAATTTTTTTTTATTTTTTAATAAACTAAAGTAAAATTTCCTAAGCCCTTAAGAATCCCAGGGGGGCGGATGAAATGTAGAATTCATCTGTTTCTGTAGCCCTGGCACATAAAGGGGTTGTGTGTTGAGCACATATTTTACTTACTATAAACTGAATTGTTATAGTTGGCACTGAGACAAAGACAGTGCTGTGTATCTTCTTAGCCTCGCGTTAGCTTACTACGTGGGCATGTTATTTACTATAATCCAGTGGCGTAGCGAGGGGTTGGCAAGGGGGGCATCATGCCCCCCCCCCGGGCGCAAACTCACAAAAGGGCGCCAAATGTTATATTTCACACATAATATTAAATGGTTTTCCAATGGGGCGTTAAAATGGTATTTGTCCAGGGCGCGAGTTAAGCTCGCTACGCCACTGCTATGACCTAAATTGTTAGAGTTGGCACTGTGATTAGGACAGTGCTCTCCTCTCAGACTGGTGTTAGCGTACCACAGATAAACACATCACCGCTGGAACTGTTCCATGTAAAGATGTTTGTATCGTTTTTTAATTAACTTGGGCTACTTTAAGAGTTATATATTGTGCAAAGTGTAGAGAAAGTCAAAAAATGACTCATTCTATTGAATGTTATGAATGATATCAAGTGAAAATATGACGTGCTGCAGTTTCACACAGTGCCTATGCGCGATCCACCACCAATGATACAAACCATGACAGCGATAACAAAAAAAAACAAATAACCCCGACAAGCCGTGAACCCAACACAGGTGTGAAAAGGTTTACCCATAACACGTACACACGCACACGCACACACAAAAAAAAAGTCAAAATTGACAAGGTTGAGTGGTCAAACAGGAAGATGTGCTGGTGGTTGTCTTGTGATGTTCACAGGGGCCGACAACTTGGTCACGACATCTCGCAGTTGTCACCCATTCATCATTAACACCCCAACCATAGCAACGCAGCGCACACACACACACACAATATTTTTTTTTGAATGACGCTGTATAGAAAGAGAGATAACTCAACATCTTTTCAAGCCTGGATTCACCGAGTGAATTCCCCCTTTTTTTTTTTTTGCAACCATGCACATACATATATTTATGTTTTATAGTCCCTTTAACCGCTTCACCTGGATTAATATTATATATATATATATATGTATACATTTATTTTTTTTTTAAGAGGACGCTATATGTTTGTATCTATTGAGGACATCTTGAATTCATTAGCATATCATTACCACTTTAATGTCCCGCAAACATGCAATGGTTGATTGCACCCAAAGTGTATTTCACCATATGGGCAACATTAACTTGTGGGCTGGTGAATAGAGTTCATGTGGGCGGTAGTGGGGGGTGGGGGGAAGGGGGGGGCGTGGAGTGTGAGAGGGAAGAATTCAAATCTTTTACAGATCTTCTTTACTACCGCCTCCTTTTTTTTTTGGAGATGAACATGTAGATAGCTGTCAGGGGCGTAGATCTAGATGAACATGTAGATAGCTGTCAGGGACGTAGTTGTAGATGAACATGTAGACAGCTGTCAGGGGCGTAGTTCTAGATGAACATGTAGACAGCTATCAGGGGCGTAGTTCTAGATGAATATGTAGACAGCTGTCAGGGGCGTAGTTCTAGATGAACATGTAGACAGCTGTCAGGGGTGTAGATCTAGATGAACATGTGGACAGCTGTCAGGGGCGTAGTTCTAGATGAACATGTGGACAGCTGTCAGGGGCGTAGTTGTAGATGAACATGTAGACAGCTGTCAGGGACGTAGTTCTAGATGAACATGCAGATAGCTGTCAGATGAATAAAAAGTCAAATTTTACACAATACATTAGTCTATTTTTCCGCGCAAAGCCGCTTAGCTTTCTATTTATATGAACAGATCTGAATATGCCTTTTCTACTCTCATGACAAGCCATTGAAGATGAACTCCAAGTTTAAATCTCTATTTAAGTACTAGATACAGGGGTGCATTTAATGGCGGGCGCACTGATGCGCGTAGAGGGGCCCCGGATCGTGTGGTACCCCACGAAGACCAAGTTTTCTACCTTTTTTTATGTCTCTTCTTCTTGTTTTTTTTTTATCTTTTTATTTTTTCTTTAGGCCCAGTAGTTTCATCTGTGACCCTCGACCTCAACCGACATAAATCCGCCCCTGACTAAATGTGCACGTTCAAAGCTGTAGGACGTATTTCACCGCCAACCGCGTGCATGGCGTGATGTGCCCACCACCCCCCACCCACCGGTACGACAGACACTAAATCTCCTCTGTGTCTAATTTGAATTGCAATTTTGTAAACAGGTCATTACGCTCTGACCTTTGTCCGTGGCCTTAAAGAGAAGATGGCTTACAAAAAGATAGGGGATTCTTGATATGAATTATTTTTTCTTTTTCTTTTTTTTTTTTTTAATTTAATTCATCAAATTTAATTCAAGCCCCCCCCCCCACCCTCCACACCCGCCCTTCCCATCCTTCCCCTGGATAGGTAAGCTCTGCCCTACCCCCTCCCCATTTTTTCAAACAAGGTTATCGGACGTTAAAACCTACGCTGGGAGTTTGTTTGGGGTTTGGGGCTGAGGGGCGGGTGGGTGGGTGGGTGGGTGGGGGGTGTCCCGCTCTAAAATCTATAAATAGACCCCTGAGAGTCCCCCTCACCCAGTCTGTCAGAAGGTCATCATGACTTAACCTCCGGGTCGTAACAGCCCCGCCCAACGTTGTTTCTAACACTACCCCCCCGCCCCTTTCCCCCCCCCCCCCTTCTCCCATCCCCCCAACCGCCGTATTGTTTCCATTATAACTGAATGTTGAGCATATCAAGTGGGATATCAATGTATTGGCTTTCATGAATATTTTTTTTTTTTAAATATACATTAGCTTCCATAAAGCGTTGTGACTTTCATGTCTCCTGGCTTCTCCCCCCCCCCCGGGTTGCACCCCGTCCCCCCTTCCCACCGGTTATGGCCACATCGTAATGTAAAATAATAATAATAATAATAATATCCATATCTCTATCACGTGACTATATTATATTTTCCGCCTCTCAATTTTTATTGTGTGTGTGTGTGTGTGTGTGTGCGTGCGTGTGTGTGTGCATTCTGTTTCACACCTTGACGCCGACAGTGGATACGTCACGCGGATGGGAAATGCTGCGTACCGCCGTAACACGGACAACTGACATTAGTTTATCTCTCCGTCTATCTGTATGTGTGTGTGTGTGTCACAGTGTGTGTGTGTGTGTCGACAAGATCGCGAAGAATATTGCCAGTACCACACGAAGATGCGCAGTACCCTCCCTTCTACGCCGCCCTGACCCTCCCCCCCCCGGGCCCAAAAAACAAAACAAGTCGCGACTCTTATGATAATAAAACTGAAGATGTGAACATTTGATAAACCGAGTCGTCGACGGCTCTCAAACGATGGGGGAGGGGGGGACACGTACTTTACGTGAACATTTGTACATACTTTGTACCAAAAGCCGTTATTACGAATAGTTGAACGAGGCCGCAGGGTGGGGGAGGGGGGCCCATGTTGAGACTTTTAATCTTTGCCAGACATTAAGAATGGGGCAATATAAGCACTCCTCTCCCCCCCCCCCCCCGCGCGAACTAAAATGATTTAACAGTACAGGCTATGTCAGTGGGTCACCCCCCCCGCCATTTTCCATTGATTATGGGGGGGGGGGGGCGAACAGCGTTTGTTTTGGTGAGTGTCAGATGTTCCCCTTTGATCCTCCGAGGGCTTTGTGTAGCAAAATACATCGGCTAAGGAAATGTTGTTGCCATCAGGCTAGGGGGAACAATGCAAGAAGTCCCCAAACGTACCATTGTTAAGCCCGCCCCCCCCCCCCAAAATCGTGCCTTTTCCCCCCACGGGCCATCAGAAACATAAGAATGATCATGCTAATTGCTCATCAAACACATCAGAAAAAAAAGTTGATATGGAACAATAATAAAGAAAGTTTGCTCATCAATACCTGTAGTACCATAGGGCATTAGTCTTGTACACCCCTTCCCCCCCCCCCCCCCACTAACACACGACTAGGCAAACAGGGTCTTATTTTGCTAGACACTATAAATAAATAAATAACATAATGTGATTTTTTTTTGCTTAATTTGAATTTCATTTTGAGCGAAAGATAAGGTTCTAAAAAAAAAAATAAATTGGATCCCCGAAAATATTAAAATTATTTATATACTAGCTGTACCCTGCAAAACCTTTGCATAGAGTTATACCCCCTTATGCTTGATCGCTAGGCGAGGTTATTTTTTGGTTTCGGGCAGATCCGATTTTTTTTCATGGTTGTATTTTAAACTGGAATACTGTTGTATTAATTCTTTACTTTCGATTTAACGCACACTGGAAATGAGTATTATTATATGTGATGATTCTTTAAAAAAAAAAAAAAAAACGACCAGCACGTCTAGTCAAAATCATTACCGTAGTTGAAAATTCACAATTTACAAATAAATAAATAAATACAATGACAATAAACAATACTTTGTAGTGTTTACTAGAGTAGCAACAGATCTTTCTGATTGCTTTTTTGGAGAAAGGAAGTTTATTATACAAGAAATTCTCTCTCTCTCTCTCTCTCTGTGTGTGTGTTTGTGTGAGTGTGTCGGCCCCTTTTTTCTTTAAACGTTTTTGGAACGTTTTTGTGAGCCCACTGAAGACCCTAATGAAGAGTTTCATTTATCATCGTTTGAGACTCTTTAAAATCAAATTAAACATTTTTTTAGTTTCTGAAAGATGACAACGCGCTCGTGTGATGTTCTGCCCCCCCCCTTTTTTTTTTAGTTCAGTAAATTACAAGATTTGAGAATACTTCATTACGGGAAGATACGAGTGGTTCTTCATTACGAACCCCCCCCCTCTTTTATTTTTTTTAAATAAGCTAAAAAAAAATAATAATAAAATAAATATATCTGTGGTACTTGAATGTCTTTAGTAGCGAACTCAAGTGGAGATAATTCAAACAGCTGGTGTTTGTTCTCAATAACTTCATCCAGGCAAGTTAAGGGAACATGATTAGCCCCCCCCCCCCCAATGCACATAAATTAACATTTTACTGCCTAAAACTTTAGTTCATGCCTTCATTTTTTTTTTATTTTTATGGGATTACAAGGGTAGACCAAAAAATAAAAAGGTAGGCAATATCTCTGGTTGTTAATATAAACAACGACTCTAAGAGGGTACACACACACACACACACACAATCACTGGCATATATAACATCACTGGCATATATAGCAAGTAATAAACACTCAAGAGTTGGGTTTTTTTTTTTTTTACAAATAATAATATCTAAAACCGCAACCAAACTTTTGTGTTTTTGCTTGTTGTTGATGTTGTAAACAGACTGTTTATTGTTAGCTCGTGGGGCTCCACAAAGACTTTGATCTTCGTTTTGTCTACCTTCAACTGAAAAGTTAACAAGTTTCATCTTTTTTTTTTTTAAAATCGAAAAAAAAAAACAACAACACATGCACCAATTTTATACAGAGAGAGAGAACGGCAATCTGTCTGTCTTCCTTCATCTCTTCTCGTCTGTTCGTCAATCTATCCAACCATATATTTTTTCCTGGCAGTGAACAAGGAAAAAAAAACTGGCGCGAAGAGATGCAGTTTAACACAGTGCGCGGCTGTTCTTACGGTGAGTGCGAACTAGCTTGGGGCCCTCATTGATGGAGGGCTCCCTGTCAGTACTATTCCTTTACCCTAACCCACGGGTCGGCAACATGTGGCTCGCGAGCCGCATGCGGCTCTTGCAATGTCAAATTGCGGCCTAATCTAATACCATAATATTGGAACAAGCATTTTAGTGGCTCTTTAAAACCTGAGAAAATTGTAAATTATAACTTTTGGCTCTTTCGTCTCAAAAGGTTACCGACCCCTGCCCTAACCCAATACAAATTTTTACTCTTTTGTTATTTAAAGGTACTATTTTATTTATTTTTTAAATTATTTTTTTGTTAATCAAGAAGTGTTTATTAATTTTAAAGGAATTTCGGTGCCCACATGGCAAACAACCAGACTCGCCACAGGGAAGAGATTATCCGAGTACTTGTCTGAGGGGGGGGGGTGATTAAAAAAACGGATTTCGGTGAGGAGAGAGCGGCCCCCACTTGTCAAATATTATTAGGGTCCAAGATTCATAAGCTGTGACATTGTCAGCAGTTCCCCCTTTGTTTAAGCCTCGCACCTCCTGCCCAAACTACCTTTGTCTAATGCCTCCCAAAAGTACCTTTGTCTAACGCCTCCCAAAAGTACCTTTGTCTAATGCCTCCCTAAAGTACCTGTGTCTGATGCCTCCCAAAAGTACCTTTGTCTAATGCCTCCCAAAAGTACCTGTGTCTAATGCCTCACAAAAGTACTATGTCTGATACCCCCAAAAGTACCTTTGTCTAATCCCCCCTAAGTACCTATGTCTGATGCCCCTAAAGTGCCTTTGTCTAATCCCCCCAAGTACCTATGTCTGATGCCCCTAAAGTACCTTTGTCTAATCCCCCCCAAGTACCTATGTCTGATGCCCCTAAAGTACCTTTGTCTAATCCCCCCAAGTACCTATGTCTGATGCCCTTAAAGTACCTTTGTCTAATCCCCCAAGTACCTATGTCTGATGCCTCTAAAGTTACCTTTGTTCTAATCCCCCAAGTACCCTATGTCTGATGCCCCTAAAGTACCTTTGTCTATTCCCCCCCTTAAGTATCTATGTCTAATCCCCCCAAGTACCTATGTCTGATGCCCCTAAAGTACCTTTGTCTAATGCCTCCCAAAAGTATCTTTGTCTAATGCCTCCCAAAAGTACATGTGTCTAATGCCTCCCAAAAGTACCTGTGTCTAATGCCTCCCAAAAGTACCTTTGTCTAATGCCTCACAAAAGTACCTTTGTCTAATGCCTCCCAAAAGTACCTTTGTCTAATGCCTCACAAAAGTACTATGTCTGATACCTCCAAAAGTACCTTGTCTAATCCCCCCCAAGTACCTATGTCTGATACCTCCAAAAGTACCTATGTCTGACGCCCCTAAAGTGCCTTTGTCTAATCCCCCCAAGTACCTATGTCTGATGCCCCTAAAGTACCTTTGTCTAATCCCTCCAAGTACCTATGTCTGATGCCCCTAAAGTACCTTTGTCTAATCCCCCCAAGTACCTATGTCTGATGCCCCTAAAGTACCTTTGTCTATTCCCCCCTTAAGTATCTATGTCTAATCCCCCCAAGTACCTATGTCTGATGTCCCTAAAGTACCTTTGTCTAATGCCCCCAAAAGTACCTTTGTCTAATGCCTCCAAAAGTACCTTTGTCTAAGCTTCCCCAATATACTTTTGCCTACAAATACCAATTGCATATAAATACTATTTGTCTATAAGTACCAAAGTACATTTACCTGGGGGGTTCCCTAAAGCACCAGCCCGTTGGCTTCCTAGTGCCCCTTTGGTAAATGCCTCCAAAAAAAATGTACAAATGCCATGGCGCGGAGAGAGATTTCCCTGAAAAGCAGCAGCAACAACAACAGCAACAACAACAACAACAGCAACAACAACAACAACAGCAACAGCAACAGTAGCAGCAACAACAACAACAACAGCAACAACAACAGCAACAACAACAGCAACAACTGCAACAACAACAACAGCAACAACAACAACAATAATACAGCATTTAATAACAAAAGCGCACAACGAGTAGAACTGTTGTGATGAGGGAGAGTCTCGGTGAGTTGCGCTCCGCGGGGGGTGGGGGGGGCGAGTGGGCGCCTGCATTGCAGTTACTAGAGGTTCCCTCGCGGAGCACTTAAGCATCTGCTGGGCCCCTGACTGCTAGAGTCTACGTAGTCAAATCAGAATATGACCAACACTTTAAACTTCTCCTGGACATCATTAACTTGTATAGAACACAGTTTACGGATGAGGGTAGATGGGGGGAAGGAGAGGGTTGGCCTGTCATTCCTGAGGGGCGGGGGGTAATATGGGGGGGGGTTAGGGGGCTCAGGCACAAAATCAATTTTTTAGACACCCCCCCCCAATCATTTATATTCACGACTTTTAAAAATATATTTATTTAAATCGATTATTGAATGTCCGAAGTCCATGTCCTTGACGTCTCTGTATACCCCGCCCCCCCCCAACCTCCACATCAAACCGGCCCCTGGGCTCTATTATAATGTTGTAGTTTAAAAAGAAAAAAAAATGTGAGTTGAACGAAAACGACTGAGAACCGTTGTATGGAGGGATAAAGAATCCACTCTACGTCTGCCCGTCACTTCACCCCCCCCCCATTTCACCCCTATGATGCAGTGACCCCTCCCCCCCTTTTTTTTTTCCATGTAATCACCTCGACTTTTAATACCTAGCTGCGGGGAAAGAACTCCTATTACATTATCTGTCACCAATGACAAGAGTTATGCTCCCTTCCCCCCCCCCCACCCCGTTATACAACCTGACGAAATCTGAGGTGAGCTTTTTTTAAAAAAAAAAAAAATTTGAGTCGCGGAAAATTGTACAGCTCGTCTTTACATACACACAGACATACACAGATTCACACACACACTCACACACAAACACGAAACAAAAGTTTCTCTCTCCCCCCTTTTCTCTTTCTTTCAGTCTATCTCTGCTTCTCCTACTCCACGAGTTTCTTTCAATATTCCACCCCCCTCCACTCCCCTACACCCCTCACCCTTAATGCCTCACGTGAGCATGTATTTTTCATATTCCGCTTCACAGCGTGTGTCCCTGTACTAATGTAGGATGCGCGTGTGTACAGCACTCAGTTTCAATGTACAAGAACTTTTTTTTTACTGCTCTGACCCGGTTAGTGGACAGATGTATTGTGGGACACATTTCGGTTGTTTACAGAAATTACAGAATAAATAAATAATGGACAATAAAACTCAAAGGTTTCTTGAAAAAAAAAATTTAAAGAAAAGCAAAATGAAGTAGTGCCGGGTAACTTTCGTCATATTGAACTATAGATGGTTTAAAAATTCCTAGTTGACAAAAAAATTCCTAATTGGCGAAAAATTCCTAGTGGGCGAAAAATTCCTAGTTGGTGAAAAATTCCTAGTTGGTGAAAAATTCCTAGTTGGCGAAAATTCCTAGTTGGCGAAAAATTCCTAGTTGGTGAAAAATTCCTAGCTGGCGAAAATTCCTAGTTGGCGAAAAATTCCTAGTTGGCGAAAAATTCCTAGTTGGTGAAAAATTCCTAGTTGGTAGTTGGCGAAAAATTCCTAGTTGGTGAAAAATTCCTAGTTGGCGAATAATTCCTAGTGGGCAAAAAATTCCTCGTGGGCGAAAAATTCCTAGTTGGCGAAAAATTCCGATAGCGAAAAATTTCGCTCTATCAAGCACTGCAATCGTTTTCGAAGGCAACACTTATCAAGAGTCATTGAATCGAAAGTTGAACAGTGAAGTTTTTCAGAGCCCCCCGCCCCCCTTTCCTTATTTTAACCCCAGCCCGTAGCGCCTACTCTGTCTCTGTATTAGAGCGACCAAGTCTTGCCATTTTCAGCCTCGTATTCAACATGTTTTGCTCTGCAGTTTATTGTAATGCCCAGGAATCGACATATTTTTTTTTTTAAAATTCTTTGTCCATTTATCGTAAAGAGTATTTCATTAGTTTTAGTAAATGACGTCATTGAATTTCAATCGCTCCGTTCGCGAACCACCTCCCCCCCCAGGGGCCATTCTCCACAATTTTAAAGCCCTCCCCCCATCCCCCCCACACCACACACAAACACACACTTGTCCCAATCACCAACACTCGCACACACACAAACCCTTCTCTCATGATGTGAAAACCGATTAACACCGGGCAGAAATTTTTATGAAGCTGCCAGTTGACAAATGGTGCCAAACACAAATAAATTAAACTTTTCCTTGACGGTCTGGGGGCGGTGGGGGTGGAGGAGGAGGGGGGAGGGGAGGGGAAAAGGAAGGCAAAGGGGGGGGGAATGTAAAAGGAAGTAGAAAAAAAAATGACCGTTAAAATAACTCTTGACGTTTTATGTGGTACTTAAATGTTCCCAGAGGCGGTAAAGCGATTTTCCTGTTGGTGGAACTACAGATCTGAAAGGGGGAAAAAATAATAACGTAAAAAAAACAGTGAGACATAGTCAGACAAATAAAAATGTTAAGAGAAATAGAAACAAATAAAACTGGAAAGTGTTGCGCAGTTTACGGCCTTCTCAGATAACGACACCCCCCCCCCACCCCCGTCCCAGTGCCAAGCGAGAATACAACAACAGCCAGTACAGCGACTGATCATTGAATTAAGCTGCAGCCAGTACAACCCAGTACAGCGACTGATCATTGAATTAAGCTGCAGCCAGTACAGCGACTGATCATTGAATTAAGCTGCAGCCAGTACAACCCAGTACAGCGACTGATCATTGAATTAAGCTGCAGCCAGTACAAGCGACTGATCATTGAGTTAAGCTGCAGCCAGTACAGCGACTGATCATTGAATTAAGCTGCAGCCAGTACAACCCAGTACAGCGACTGATCATTGAATTAAGCTGCAGCCAGTACAACCCAGTACAGCGACTGATCATTAAATAAAGCTGCAGCCAGTACAACCCAGTACAGCGACTGATCATTGAATTAAGCTGCAGCCAGTGCAGCGACTGATCATTGAATAAAGCTGCAGCCAGTACAACCCAGTACAGCGACTGATCATTGAATTAAGCTGCAGCCAGTACGAGCGACTGATCATTGAGTTAAGCTGCAGCCAGTACGAGCGACTGATCATTGAGTTAAGCTGCAGTCAGTACAAGCGACTGATCATTGAATTAAGCTGCAGCCAGTACAAGCGACTGATCATTGAATTAAGCTGTAGCCAGTACAAGCGACTGATCATTGAATTAAGCTGCAGCCAGTACAAGCGACTGATCATTGAATAAAGCTGCAGCCAGTACAAGCGACTGATCATTGAATAAAGCTGCAGCAAGTACAAGCGACTGATCATTTCATTGAATCGATGTCAGAATATCCAGCCTGTGGGGTCGGATGTGAGATGGTTGGGGGGGGGGGGGGCTAGAAAAAAAATGTTAATTTATAATTACATGTATATTCACGTAAATCTGAAATATCGAAGACGGCAGAAAAGTATTGTATCAGAAGTAAAATGTGTGGGTGTGGGTGTGTGTGTGGGGGGGGGTCAGGGATAAGAACGGTGCTGTTAATTTGTATTGTTTCATTACTATATTTATTAACATTATAAGTAATGTTTTATTTAAAAAAAACATCCGTGTTTTTTTAATTCAAAGTGCAACCAACATTGTCTGTTTATGTTTTTTTGTCCTTTAGGGTGAGGGTGGTGTAAAAAGTACCTGATCGAGGTTAAGCCCCGAAATCTTCGTAAGAATACGTGAACAAATCATGACACCTGGATGAAAGATTTATGTTGTGATTATCCAAATTAAAAAAAAACAACTTAATATTAAAAGATTATATCTTATCGTGTTATTATTGTATAGGCTTTGACAGGTGGCGCCATAGACAGTGGGTGTACGTGTGGTTATAGACAGTGGGTGTACATGTGGCTATAGACAGTGGGTGTACGTGTGGCCATAGACAGTGGGTGTACGTGTGGTTATAGACAGTGGGTGTACGTGTGGTTATAGACAGTGGGTGTACGTGTGGCTATAGATAGTGGGTGTACATGTGGCTATAGACAGTGGGTGTACGTGTGGCGCCATAGACTGTAGGTGTACATGTGGCTATAGACTGTAGGTGTACATGTGGCTATGGACAGTGGGTGTACGTATGGCGCCATAGACTGTAGGTGTATATGTGGATATAGACAGTAGGTGTACATGTGGCCATAGACAGTGGATGTACGTGTGGCTATAGACAGTGGGTGTACGTGTGGCCATAGACAGTGGGTGTACGTGTGAACATAGACAGTGGGTGTACGTGTGACCATAGACAGTGGGTGTATGTGTGGCTATAGACAGTGGGTGTATGTGTGGCTATAGACAGTGGGTGTACGTGTGGCCATAGACAGTGGGTGTACGTGTGGCCATAGACAGTGGGTGTATGTGTGGCTATAGACAGTGGGTGTACGTGTGGCCACAGACAGTGGGTGTATGTGTGGCTATAGACAGTGGGTGTACGTGTGGCGCCATAGACTGTAGATGTATATGTGGCTATATACTGTAGGTGTACATGTGGATATAGACAGTAGGTATACATGTGGCTATAGACAGTGGGTGTACGTATGGCGCCATAGACTGTAGGTGTATATGTGGATATAGACAGTAGGTGTACATGTGGCTATAGACAGTGGGTGTACGTGTGGCGCCATAGACTGTAGGTGTACATGTGGCTATAGACTGTAGGTGTACATGTGGCTTTGGACAGTGGGTGTACGTATGGCGCCATAGACTGTAGGTGTATATGTGGATATAGACAGTAGGTGTACATGTGGCTATAGACAGTGGGTGTACGTGTGGCGCCATATACTGTAGGTGTACATGTGGCTATAGACTGTAGGTGTACATGTGGCTATAGACAGTAGTTTACATGTGACTATAGACAGTGGGTGTACGTGTGGCTATAGACAGTGGGTGTACGTGTGGTTATAGTCAGTGGGTGTACGTGTGGCTATAGACAGTGGGTGTACGTGTGGCTATAGACAGTGGGTGTACGTGTGGCCATAGACAGTGGGTGTATGTGTGGCTATAGACAGTGGGTGTACGTGTGGCTATAGACAGTGGGTGTACGTGTGGCGCCATAGACTGTAGGTGTATATGTGGCTATATACTTTAGGTGTACATCTGGATATAGACAGTACGTGTACATTAGGCTATAGACAGTGGGTGTACGTGTGGCGCCATAGACTGTAGGTGTACATGTGGCTATGGACTGTAGGTGTACATGTGGTTATAGACAGTAGGTTAAAAAAAAATTAACTCCTGAAATGATAAGCTAAATTTAAGAGAAGGGGGGAGGGGAAATATAATTATAAAAAAAGAATCCAAACACACAATGGTTGAGGGGACGGGTGGTCGAGTGGTGTAGAGCGCTTGACTGTCGATCGGAGGGTCCCGGGTTCGAATCTCAGTCCACCCAGCTTTAAATGGGTACCTGAGTTTAAGTTGGCTGGGCGTTGTGCTAACAACACAATCCCTTCATATGCCGAGGTTATAGATCTAGACATCTTATATCACATTTATATTGATTCAGACATCAGTGTCGAACCTAGGGATTTGGGGGCCCCTGGGGCTTGGCCTCTTTGGGGGCCCCAGTATTTTGACATTCGACACCATGACATGAGATAATGCTGGGGCCCGGGGGATTTTCGAATTTGGACCCCTTCTTCCCCCACCCTAGGAACGCCCCACCCTAGGAACGCTTCTGTTAGAAATCCTAATATAGCTATGCGGTACGCACAAAATATTTCAGGGGTGGGCTAACTTTTTGCATCTCGTGCCACGATGGGTTCTTAAATTTAACAGAAGGGCCGGACGAAAAGCTAATGAATGTCCTATTAATATTCAGCTTAGAATAATTAAATATCATCTCTACTCATATGAGCGGACGTCGGCGGAATTGGGCCGGGCCGGCTCAAACAGTGGACCGCGGGCAAGTAATCTGCCCAAGTCTGACGTAGCCAGTATGACAAAGATCTCTATGTGTTAAGTTTTTTTAGGCTATTTTAAAATAAAGACGTTTTACTCTCTCTATATATTATATATATATACTTGATTATATCAGCAATATATATGCTAATGATACACACATAAACACAGATATAAATCACATAATTTAATGTGTGTCCAAACCCCGTATAATAAATTACAATATAAAGAACAGCAATATATTGGTTAAAAAATACACACACACACACAAGAAGTATTGTGCAACTGTTGGGCAAGGCTAATCAGTGTAAACGGTGTATTAGCGCTTTTTATTACCTTCTTATCAAATGCGCATGTCTATAAGCACGGTTGTCTGCTGCTGCTGTTGTTGTTGTTTAGCAGCTCTTCGAAAGAAAAAAAAAATGTAAAAAAAAGTCATAACGCAGCAGAACAAAAGGAAAGACAACCGATGCTATCTGTGTTAATGACAGCGGCAGCTTTATGGAATGGGAAATGAAGGGGAGATAACTTTATCTCCTTCATCTCAGTAATTGACGTCAGTATCATTGGGGACAGCCTCTGAACTCGACAAAAAACATAAATATAAAATAAAAATAAAATTGGGGTGTGGGTGGGGAATTAGGAATGTTAACGCTTCTCTTTTTGGGTCTTTGTAAGGTTAATATTTTATCCAACATTTCAGCTAATGATGGGCGATACCCAATTTTTAAAAAATCGATTCCCATACCTTTCCTGATATTTCCACAACTTTTTTTTTCTATCTAATTCCCGATTCCAGAATAAAGACTGAATGGAAAATTTGACCAAAAAAAAAACTGAATTCAAACCACAGTACAAACTTAAAGATTCAATTCCAAAGAATCAGTTTTAGGAATCGGAAATTAGATTAAAATTATCCGATTCCGTCGGCAAAAAAAAAAACAAGCAATTTAAGTCTTTTCCGTTTCGGACAAAGGACATTGTAGAGCATTTTCGCCGGTAACGCCGAACGAAATCCGTATTTTTTTCCGTGTTTTGATAAATAGAGAGGGAAGTAATCATGTTGAATAACTGTTACAAAATAAATAATGATTATGCCCCTTTGATTAGCTTTTATTATTTATATTTAAAATATAAGCAAAAACGGTACCTAGGAAAGTCTTTTTTTTTCGGCCCTGAGATGTCAGATCGCGAAATGGACTTTTGATGTACACTTGGCAGGCCAAGACCTACAAAATGATATATACATCATGGGTCTAGGTCTTATGGTTGCTAAGATATAGGGCGCTTCTTTGTTTATATAGCTTATATAGTAAAAACGGTACTTTACAAGCCCCCTTTTACGGCCCTCAGAGGTCAGATCGCGAAACGGACAAAAGTCATTTCTTGGCAGGTCAAGACCTACAAAATGATATATACATCATGGATCTAGGACTTATGGTTGTTGAGATCTAGGGTGATGACGGACAGACAGACAGACAAAACGGGGACAATAGAGCATTTTTTTTTCGAAAATGCTCTAAAAATGTTAACCTAATTTTTCGACTCCCGATCTCAATATATCGTCCCACAAATAACTATTGTTACATTTTATTGAATGTTGCCTCTCTCTCTCTCTCTCTCTCTCCTCCCCCAACGTGCGTACAACTAAAATAATGCATTCATAAGGAGACATTGGGGCCCCTAAAGGCTTTTTTTGTGTGTCTGTGCCCCCCATATACCTGAAAACGTCCCTGACCGGGACCCACAAAAGCTTAGAACCGGCTCGGCTTTAAGAAGCTACAATGATCCCCCAGCATCTCTTACGCCAAATTTTTGTCCCCGTTTTGTCTGTCTGTCTGTCCGCCATCACCCTAGATCTCAACAACCATAAGTCCTAGACCCATGATGTATATATCATTTTGTAGGTCTTGGCCTGCCATGTGTACATCAAAAGTTTATTTTGCGATAGGACCTCTCAGGACCGGGCTTCAGGGCTCCTAAGGGGCTTATATATTATATATAGTTTATAAGCTAAACAAAGGGGCGAAATCATTATTTATTTTTTGTAACAGTTATTCAACATGACTTACTTCCCTTACTTTTTATAAAACCCATAATCAATGACAACTTTGCAGCACAGCTCAATCAACCAAAAGTCATCATTTGTTGGGACTTCAATCAAGATTTCAAAGAGCGGTGTACACAGTCAGCAGCATTTTGTGCTTCCAAGAAATTTGGATGAATAACACCGATGATGCGGAGATTCCAAATATGATTGAAGTCGTGAGAAATCCAAGCACCAGTAGAAAAGCAGAAGGTACGATTATCTATGCAAACACAAATTCTGGATTGATGACATCACAACCAAAATCGATTAAACAAGAATCTGGTCAACATCAACACATCGAAGCAACATTGTGTATGGTTGATAACATTGTTATTATCAACGTATACAAAAACCCAGCAACAAACAATCGGTTTGTAAAAGATTTCTTCAATGACAACTTTGTAGCACAGCTCAATCAACCAAACGTCATCATTTGTGGGGACTTCAATCAAGATTTCAAAGGGCCCGGGGCAGAAATTGAAAACTTCTTCGAAACAAACTTCAACATTGAACTACTTTCAACAAGATTGGCAACAACAATTTATCAAACAACAATTGACGGAGTTTTCGGACGATTAAACGACTACAATTTAGAATGTTTCAATTATGAGTCCTATTTCAGTGACCACAAACCACTTGTAGTTAGATTTAAGAGAAAATAATTTTGTTTTCAAATATAAAGAAACGTCTTTTTAATATCTTTTTTCAGATTTATGCATTACACAATTGAATTTATAAACAATTACAAAATTTACAAATATTTACTGAAAGATAGCATACGTACTGATACATAATACGAAAATGCTCTAACACGTCCTGTGTCCAGAATGGAACAGGCTTAGATTGCTTGTTTTTTTTATTATGCCGCCAATTGAAAACTTGTTTTTTTTTTCTATTCAGTGTCAGTTTTTAAATTTTATTTTTTTAAATCCAATCCAATATTCTATAAACTGATCTTAATAAAAAGTTGAGTGTATTTGGTGTAGAAAAAAATTGATTTTGGAAGATGGGTTAGTCCACGTCAATGATTTATATAGAAGACAAAAAAATTAATGACTTGGACACGAACCGTTGGTGAATTTCTAACATTTATAAAAAAAAGGGGTTAATTTCGGTCTTGGGGTGCCTATATATATATACCCACAGATTATATAATCTGTATATATTATATAATCTGTGGGTGTATCATTGCACTATAAATTTTTGTTGTGAAGCTCAATTCGATTTATTATTATTATTTTTTTTTATTTTTGTTTATCTTACATTAAATTTTAAATTTAAAAATGCGACTATTGTGTATTTTTTTTTATTTTTGTTTAACTTACATTAAATTTTAAATTAAAACAAGCAATTAAGCCTGTTCCATTCTGGACACAGGACGTGTTAGCGCATTTTCGTGTTATGTATCAGTACGTTTGTTAGCTTTCAGTAAATATTTGTAAATTTTGGAAATGTTTATAAATTCAATTGTGTAATGCATATATCTGTAAAAAAAAATTATAAAGACATTTCTTTATATTTGAAAAAAAAATTATTTTCTCTTAAATCTAACTACAAGTGGTTTGTGGTTACTGAAATAGGACTCATAATTGAAAACATTCGAAATTATTGTCATTTAATCGTCCGAAAACTCCGTCACTTGTTGCTTAGCTCTGATACTTTCAATTAAACTCAGAACACAAGCTTACTATTTCATTTGATGAGTTTCTTAATAAATCTTGGTGAAACTACGTGCTACAGTATTTCGCACCAAATGAATGGGTTATTGAACGTACAAGGTGTATATATAATATATAAGCCCCTTAGGAGCCCTGAAGCCCGGCCCTCAGAGGTCCTATCGTGAAATGAACTTTTGATGTACACTTGGCAGGCCAAGACCTACAAAATGATATATACATCATGGGTCTAGGACTTATGGTTGTTGAGATATAGGCGCTCCTTTATTAATATAGCTTATATAGTAAAAAACGGTACTAAGCCCCCTTTTACGGCCCTCAGAGGTCAGATCGCGAAATGGAAAAAAGTCATTTCTTGGCAGGCCAAGACCTACAAAATGATATATACATCATGGGTCTAGGACTTATGGTTGTGGAGATCTAGGATGATGACAGACAGACAAAACGGGGACAATGCTCTAAAAATGCGACTATTGGGTATTTTTTTTTTTATTTTTGTTTAACTTACATTAAATTTTAAATTTAAAAAATGCGACTATTGGGGTTTTTTTTTATTTTTGTTTAACTTACATTAAATTTTAAATTAAAAAAATGCGACTATTGGGTATTTTTTTTTTATTTTTGTTTAACTTACATTAAATTTTAAATTTAAAAAATGCGACTATTGGGTATTTTTATTTTTTTTTATTTTTGTTTTTTTTAAATATTGTTCAGGAAAACAGATTTCTTTTTTTTTTTTTTGACATCGTGAAAATTCACTTTTACTCTTCTTGTGTACGTTTCCATTGCAACAAAGGGTGGAAAGATTAAAAAATAAAACGTAGAAAAATATGGCTCTGAACTCCAGCCTTCACGAAACAATCAAAATTGTTCGACTGTGTTCAATGTGGCGAAAAGTCGAGCTAGTCTTCCACCCCCCCTCCCATCCTCTTCAATATTTACCGTTTATGTTCTCCCTCTTCCTTCCAACCATGAGCGTTAAACGAGGGCGGCATCACGATTTACGACACCCCCCCCCACACACAACCCGGCTGGGGCGGCCTAGTTCACCCTCAACCCCCTAACTACCCCCCCCCCCCAGTTGCTGATTTATTGCGTCAATATTGCCGTGTTCCTATTCGCAAAACGACGTCGTTAAACGAGTTTATCTGACTTTGGATCTACGATGTAGATTTTTCTTTCTTTTTTTTTGGGGGGGGGGGGGAGGGGGGGGAAGGGGATCCTAGCCCGTTGTCGATTTAATGTAAGATTGGCAAAATAGGAGTCTTACTGTAATACAGTGTAATGTGTATACTTTGCATGCTTATATGATTGTTTATGTATATAAGTATGAATGTATGTATGTATGTATGTATTTACGTCTGTATTTAAGTATGACTGTATGTATGTATGTATTTACGTCTGTATTTAAGTATGAATGTATTTATGTATTTATGCACGTCTGTATTAAAGTATGTATTTATGTATGTATGTATGTGTGTACGACTGTATATAAGTATGTACGACTGTATATAAGTATGTATTTATGTATGTATTTTGTGTATAATGGCTACACACGTCTCTCGTGTAGGCTATGTATGCTTTTTATGTATGTGTATATTAGTATGTGTCTATATTCATGTGTCTATCTGTACCTGTGTATATGTGTGTATGCTGAAGTCTGAATGTATTGATGTATCCGTGCTTTTGTGTGTGCGTGTAGTTATGTTTATTATGTTCCTCTACATAAATCGCTTCTTCAGTTGTTGTTTTTTGTGTGGCCCCCTAGTCAGAGACTTCCGGAGATGTTTGGGCAGGGGGGCATGGAAAACGTGGGCTCCCAAATATCATCAAATTTATAGGATTGTGTAGTGGAAGAGGGCCCAATGATCTATGATAGTGTAGTGGAAGAGGGACCAATGATCTATGATTGTGTAGTGGAAGAGGGGCCCAATGATCTATGATTGTGTAGTGGAAGAGGGGCCCAATGATCTATGATTGTGAAGTGGAAGAGGGCTCAATGATCTATGATAGTGTAGTGGAAGAGGGCTCCAATGATCTATAATTGTGTACTGGAAGAGGGCCCAATGATCTATGATTGTGTAGTGAAAGAGGGGCTCAATGATCTATGATTGTGAAGTGGAAGAGGGCTCAATGATCTATGATTGTGTAGTGGAAGAGGGCTCCAATGATCTATAATTGTGTAGTGGAAGAGGGCCCAATGATCTATGATTGTGTAGTGGAAGAGGGTTCCAATGATCTATGATTGTGAAGTGGAAGAGGGGCCAAGGAACTATGATTGTGTACTGGAAGAGGGCCCATTTATCTATGATTGTGTATTTGAAGAGGGCCCATTGATCTATAAGTGTATAGTGGAAGAGGGGCCCGATGATCTATGATTGTGTAGTGGAAGAGGGCCCAATGATCTATGATTGTGTAGTGGAAGAGGGGTCCAATGATCTATGATTGTGTAGTGGAAGAGGGGCCCAATGATCTATGATTGTGAAGCGGAAGAGGGCCCAAGGAACTATGATTTTTTTCAAAGGAATAAATCTGTCATGTTTAATCATTCTGAAAATCATGAAAATGCAAAATCTATTTTACAACGAATGTCTAATTAAAATTCTGAGAAAGTCTGGGCCGTCAATTGTGGGAAGGGGGCGGGTGTGGAGGGGGCTAGTGTGAAGGGGGTGAGTGTGGAGGGGGCGAGTGGGGAGGGGGCGAGTGTTTTAAAAGAAAACTAGTGAAACTCATAAAGACATTCACTGAAAACTGCCAGAAAAGTAAACTTGAAAAGAAATATCAAATTTCACTTCCCTTTATTTTTCAATTTTAATCTTTATTTGTTGTCTTTACGTAATATAAGACATTCTATGAAGGGCCCCTGGAACCTTTAACATTGGGGAGGGGGGTCCTAGGCAGTCAAATGATAAGCCTATAGATAAACACGGCTCTGGTTCTGCATTAGCACAAGTTTAAAACAAAATTAAATACATGTAACGTTTTTTTTTTACAAAATTCATTTTATAATACTATACATTACTGTAAAGTGTAAATATAGCGAAAGTTCCTTCATACATTCAAATGCTTCTGTTGAAGTTGAAAGTGTTATGTTAGATTTAATTTTCAAGCCTGGGTAAGCTCCTCTTTTAAAAAAAAAATTAAAAAAATAAAATGAAGCATCACTTCCCATCGGTTAGCGGCACTCACCCACAATTCCTTTCAATAAGTTATTCCAGCCAATCGTGCCCAGTCTCGCGCCATTATCTTCTGCTCAGCTAATGATGGGTTCAACGCTTTAATTTCCTTTAAACGCGTCATTAAAGATTCGAGAAAGTAAAGAACCAATTGAATTCGTTTAAATTTTCTTGTTTTTTTTTTTCTACAAAAGGAAGAAAAACGTTAATAGGTTATAAATGTCGTTGGATGGACCAATTCAAGATGGCGCTCACTGAAGATATTATTTTGCACAACGTTTATAAAGAGTGAGAGTTTTTGCCCATTGGGGGCAGATGTTGTGTGGAATTTATCTTCTTCTCTAGCCAAGGCGTAAAAAAAAAATAAAGTTCCCTTAGCCCCGGGCAGATGAAGTGTAGAATCCATCTGTTTCTATAACCTCGGCATAAGAAGGGATTGTGTGGTTAGCACAACGCCCAGCCGCCTTTACTTCCCCAACTTAAAGTCAGGTACCCATTTAAAGCTGGATGGACTTGTGGGGAACTTTCACCAGGACCTGAACAAAAAAAGAATCCTTAGGTTCTCAGTGAGGTTCGAATCTGGGATCACTCCAGCCGACAGCCAAGCACTCTAAACCGCACTCGTACCCGGAGCTATTCTTAGGGATAGGCAAACTAGTTGTTTGTTTACCCCCCCCCCCCACGGATAAGCAAACTAGTTGTTTGTTTATCCCCCCCCTTACAGATAGGCAAACTAGTTGTTTGTTTACCCCCCCCCTACGGATAAGCAAACTAGTTGTTTGTTTCCCTTCCCCCTTACAGATAGGCAAACTAGTCGTTTGTTTATCCCCCCCTTACAGATAGGCAAACTAGTTGTTTGTTTACCCCCCCTTTACGGATAAGCAAACTAGTTGTTTGTTTACCCCCCTTACAGATAGGCAAACTAGTTGTTTGTTTACCCCCCCCCCCCACGGATAAGCAAACTAGTTGTTTGTTTACCCCCCCCCCCTTACAGATAGGCAAACTAGTTGTTTGTTTACCCCCCCCTTACGGATAAGCAAACTAGTTGTTTGTTTACCCCCCTTACAGATAGGCAAACTAGTTATTTGTTTACCCCCCCTTACGGATAAGCAAACTAGTTGTTTGTTTACCCCCCCACGGATAAGCAAACTAGTTGTTTGTTTACCCCCCCCCCTTACGGATAAGCAAACTAGTTGTTTGTTTCCCTTCCCCCTTACAGATATGCAAACTAGTCGTTTGTTTATCCCCCCCTTACAGATAGGCAAACTAGTTGTTTGTTTACCCTCCCCCCCTTACGGATAAGCAAACTAGTTGTTTGTTTACCCCCCTTACAGATAGGCAAACTAGTTGTTTGTTTACCCCCCCCCCCACGGATAAGCAAACTAGTTGTTTGTTTACCCCCCCCCCCTACAGATAGGCAAAATAGTTGTTTGTTTACCCCCCCCCCCTTACGGATAAGCAAACTAGTTGTTTGTTTACCCCCCCCCCACGGATAAGCAAACTAGTTGTTTGTTTACCCCCTTACAGATAGGCAAACTAGTTGTTTGTTCCCCCCCTTTACAGATAGGCAAACTAGTTGTTTGTTTACCCCCCCTTACGGATAAGCAAACTAGTTGTTTGTTTACCCCCCCCCACGGATAAGCAAACTAGTTGTTTGTTTACCCCCCCCTTTACAGATAGGCAAACTAATTGTTTGTTTACCCCCCCCCCCCCCTTACGGATAAGCAAACTAGTTGTTTGTTTACCCCCCCCCCCACGGATAAGCAAACTAGTTGTTTGTTTACCCCCTTAAAGATAGGCAAACTAGTTGTTTGTTTCCCCCCCCCTTACAGATAGGCAAACTAGTTGTTTGTTTACCCCCCCCCCCCACTCTAACTCTTCTAGAAATTAATTCCTATTAAATCTGATGCTGAGGGGTTGGGGCCATACGAAGATGTATTTATTGATAGAGCCCCCCCCCCCAAACTTCTACGGATAGCTCACTTTTAAGGCCCCTAAGTAACAAAGAACAGCTCATGTATGGAGAACTAGTTGTGTCTGCTGCTGTGTGAAAGTTTATGGGGTTGAGTCTGAGGCAGCAAGTACCCCTGCAGAATTCACGATCCGTCGTTAGTCCGATTGTCAGTCAGCATGCATGTCTGGTCTGTCTGACTTTATTCTCCCATTGCTAGCAACTCTTCTTAACTGTCTAGTTTGGTCTGTCTGACTTTATTCTCCCATTGCTCGCAACTCTTCTTAACTGTCTAGTTTGGTCTGTCTGACTTTACTCTCCCATTGCTCGCAACTCTTCTTATCTGTCTAGTTTGGTCTGTCTGACACTATTCTCCCATTGCTCGCAACTCTTCTTATCTGTCTAGTTTGGTCTGTCTGAGTCTGACACTATTCTCCCATTGCTCGCAACTCTTCTTATCTGTCTAGTTTGGTCTGTCTGACTTTATTCTCCCATTGCTCGCAACTCTTCTTATCTGTCTAGTTTGGTCTGTCTGACTTTATTCTCCCATTGCTCGCAACTCTTCTTAACTGTCTAGTTTGGTCTTCTGACACTATTCTCCCATTGCTCGCAACTCTTCTTATCTGTCTAGTTTGGTCTGTCTGACTTTATTCTCTATGGCTCGTTCTCTTCTTCTTTCGTTTAATTACCACTAACACATTTTACCTGAGCTGATAAATTCAATTATTTCTTTCTGTGTGTAAGGTACATCACTGCTGCCTGCAAAACAATTATTCAGTGATGATCCTTCTTTATGTAATGGCATGTGATATACGCCCGTGTGACGTGTGTTTACTAACTGTTATTTTTGGGTGAATATAAAAAATCCATGTATCCATATATAATCGAGACCAGTTAGCTAACTTGACATCTCAGTTGAGGAAGACCATTTTAATCCAGTACTAATTACACAATTATTATAGCATTAAAAAGGAAACAATATTATAGAATTTCAAACGGAAAAAAAC
Organism: Bulinus truncatus; assembly: GCA_021962125.1. Classification (NCBI taxonomy): domain Eukaryota; kingdom Metazoa; phylum Mollusca; class Gastropoda; family Planorbidae; genus Bulinus; species Bulinus truncatus. Next base: position 1,015,753 of record JAGDYQ010000250.1, read on the forward strand.
TTAGAGGTTTAATCTTAAAACATCGAATGTAAACAAAAAAAATAATTATATTAAATACCACTGACTTGGCCTGAAAATTTTAGAAATACTTCACTGCATGTCATGGTAGAAGCTATTTTAAGAAATAGAAGGGACACAAATGTCTATAAATTATTCCATAACAATTATATGAAATTTCTTTTATTATCTCCCCTTAAACATAAATAATCTATTTTGTTGTTTGTGATAAGGTAATTGCATTTTTCAAAAAACGCAGTGGCTACGCAGGCCCGTACCGTGCGGGGGGGGCCCCCTGCTTATTTGTTCTACTTAGTAAAATGTATTACCTGCCCCCCCTGCTATTATATGGCCCCTGCTGTAGAATGCCTGGCCCCTGCTGTAAAATTTTCACGCTACGGGGCTGTGGCTACGGTTACGTTGGACGCCATTTTTTTTATAATAGGAATAGGGCGTAATCCGTATTTTTTTTCCGGGTTACGGCCATAGATATTAGAGTTAGGAATAGGGTTAGGATTAGGATTAGGGATAGAGTTAGGGTTAGGGATAGGGTTAGGGTGAGGAGCAATATCTATGACCGTAACCCGGAAAAAAAATACGGATTATTTCGGGCGTAATCAAAAAATAGGGTCAGACCAAGTGAAATTGGAATGAGCATGTTGCTCGACCATTTCGGATTTCAATGAAACTTTCACAGAATGATTATTAGCCTATTAGATGAGGAAATCTGAAGTTACAGATGAATTTGATAATTTTAGCATAGGCTGAGGAAATCTGAAGTTACAGATGAATTTGATAATTTTTGTAAAAATTATGGCCGAATGTCGCACAGTACCCTAAATTTGAAAATCGAGTTTTTAGCAAAAATTTTCAGTATTTACTATGGATGTATGTCTGAATAAATTAATATAAAATTTACATTATTCTGGCTTTTAATTTTTTTGTTGTGCTCAGTTGAAATATGTCATTTTTTGTGAAATCTGCCACTTTCAAACCTCGATAACTTTCTAACCAACAAAGATTAAGCAAATAAACTTTATATATAATTTGATAATGATGTTCTAAAATGTTAGAAAAAATTTTGATAGTTTTGGATCTATGGTTTTCAAATTATAAACATATGAATCATCAAAAAAGTCATTTTTTTTCTTTTTTCTACGGCTAATATATATATATATATATATATATATATATATATATATATATATATATATACTATATATATATATAACACCCTTTTTTTTGTTCTTAAAATTGTTGTATTTTTAGGTAACAACATGTACAATAACATCAAAAAATTGGAGATAGGTTTTGTTGTAAAGTGAAGATAATGTAATTTGAAATTATGATGTAAAACAATGTATTATTTTCTTCTTTAGACACCAGCTTGCTGTGATGTATCGGGAATTCCACAAATCTATAAATAGTTTTGCAGGCCAAGAAGAAAATTATACATTGTTTTATTATGTTTAAGTATACCTTTTTAACATAGATTTTGTTTTCATTAACGATTATAGCTGCGATCGGACAGAATTTTTTTTAAAGGAAGCTATAACTTTGTTCTTTATAAATTGACCAAAAAAGTTAATACTATATTAGTTGATCACCGACAAATAAAAAAGTTTAATCAGTGGACCCCACACAACAAAAGAATGTTCAATAAATTTTTCACAAACATAACTCTTTACTATAAAAATGTCTTTAAAGCCATTTAATATTATATTTTAAGCTTTTTTTGTTTTTATGATCTCTTTATTATATATAAAATATATCAAAAATTTGTTTCACAAAGTTCTAAACAAAAATTCAAAGTTGATTTCAGATTGATTCGTTTACCGTTAAATTTTGTTTATCAAATACCAATTTTTTAAAAATATTTTTGTCCCAAGTATAAATAAACTTTCAGGTATATTTGTATCACTTAAACATAATTAATTTAACTCTGTTACATATTTCACAAACCTCTAATTTCTCAAATATGATAGTAATAAGCACTAACTTATTGAGTGAACAGATCTTAGATGAAATTTACTTTTGTTTGTTCATTAAAAATAAAATGTATGCTGTCTATACGACACGTAGTTTTCACAACTCATTTCATAATTAGTGATTTTGTTTTTGTTCTACATAAGTTTTAATTTTTTGAAAATCAAGCCTAATTAAAGTTTAACACAGTAACAGGGACATTTTTTTTATCTTATTGAAACAGGTCTTACTGATGATAGGCTGATGATCATATACATTTCAACAATTACAAGATAAAACTAGATTACACTTATAGATAATTCCTACAATTTCTAATCAAATTAGCAGCGCCCCAGGCACTCATAAGTGTGATACTTGGTCTTGGTGTTGGAGTTACTTCAGTTACACATTTTTCTAATAATGCTTCTACCTGCCACCAATTGTAGGCAGAAAAATGGGTCTTTTAAAAGTAAAGAAATACAACATTCCATCTGTCATAAATTACATTTTACCTGTCAACACTTGTAATTTGTTTGGGATAAATTATTACAATAGTAGCTGTTTTTTCTCCTTGTTAAAATCACAATAGTTATAAATATAAAATTATGAACAATGTTTTAATCTACTAAGTTATTTTTTTTTTTTGGGTGCTGATTGAATTCTTTTGTATTGTATGAATAATGTACAATGTCAATACAACCACCTTAATTTGGCTAAATTCCACTTACCAATATACCACATGTAACATGTCTAATTGTTATAATAAAAAAAAACATAGATATTAACCGCATTTGTTGTTTATGAAACCGACCTATATACTTTTCAAATTTAATTATGAAAATGTGAGCTAGGCTGCTAAATCTTTTATAAAATAATTTTTTCATTATTTTTTTTTAATTTATGCAGATTATATTCCATTAAATTTTAAATTTCTTTTTAATTGTACTAATAAGACTTGAACAGAATCATTTTTTGTTAGAATTGATTTCTAAGAAACTTTTTTTCTTTGTAGTATATGTTGTACAGAACTTAAAGGACTTGAGCTTTCTTGTTATAAAAAAAAATAATGAACAGTATGAATATTTTTGGTGCTCAACTGGTATGTTAGTGAGTGAATGGATAAATGAAAGAAAAGAATTAATGAGTGATGATAACATTTTAACGTTAATTATAACCTTGTCTCTCTAGAGTTTTTTCAATAATCTTAATGTATAAATTAAGTGTTATAAATATATATGTTTGGTATTTTAATTAACTTAAATACGTTTTCTGAGATTTTATCCATTGGAGTTAGTATACTCTTGATTGGTCACTAGCTGTTCTCCTCAATGTCCATTCAGCGTTGACCTTAGTTCAAAGTTTTGATGTATAGAAAATTATCTGTTTCTTATCAGTCAAGTTGTTTTTATATGTAAAATCACGTTTTCAGAAATACTTCAGTAATTCTCTATTAGAATGTGCAAAGAAGATTTAGAATTAGTATTGCAAATATTTTCTTTTCTTTAGTAGGGATACTAAAACAAAATGCCAGCCCTAGTCAAACATGACAAAATCACAGATGTTCTGCCTGCTGATTTAACTTTGCAAGATTTCAGATCTTTGAGGCCTAAAACTAATTTATCAAAGAAATATTTACAAGTAAGTGCATAAATTTCAACAGTTCATTTACTGACATAAATTTTGAATGATATCTTCTGTTTTTCTTGTGTAGTTTCATAAAAAACTTTGTCTTGAAATTTTTTCATAATTAAACAAAACATTAATTATTTCTGAACCTAATTCAGGAAATAATGTAGTTCAGTTTTATGTCAAAATGCTTGTAGAAGCATTTTTTTTCTTAACGTATGTTGGGGTGAAAGTGTGGTGAAGCCCTGAACTTGTAATCAGAAAGTCCCGAGTTTGAGCGTCGGTGAGAGCCTAGTCTTTTCTAAGGGTGCAATCAATGTCTTTCAGCTCACCCAGCTTAAAAATGGGTACTCAACATTTGTTGGGGAAAGCAAAGACATTTTATCAGCCACACAATCCCATATCATGAAGGTTTTTACAGAAACAGATGGACTCCACTTCACCTGTCCCTGTTGATATGTATAGTCTTTATAAAGGAAACCACTTTATTCGATATTCAATTTGAGATATAAGGGACCATTCACTTATTTCTCAATGTCTTGTTTGGGGGAAGTAGAGCTATTGGGGTGTGACACCATGCAACAGGGAATATATAAAAAAAAGCTGTATGGGGTTGGGTTCATTTAAAATCAAGATAAAAGTTTCATGATTTTAGTTTATTGTTTCTTTGAAAGTATTTTAAATCTAAGAACAACAAGAAAATTAATTAAAAAAATTAAATTGGAAATCTTACTACAGGTTAAAAAAAACAGTAGACAAAAAAACATGTCGCACTGATTTAGAATTGTTGTAGCTGGTCTGAAGACATTGTCTACAAGCTGACTTCAAATTTTGTCCACTTAAAATGTAATGTATTTTCTTTTGAATTCTAATTTAATCAGGGTGTAGTCAAGCAACGCTATGAACTGTATAGACTGGGACCGCCATCTATCAAACTAACTCTCAGTGACGGTAGACATTTTGAAATATCAATTTTACGAAATATAATTTGTATCTAACTGTACTTGATGATTTCTGTTAGCTAAATAATTACTAGGTTGTTTTTTGTGTGTGTGTGTGTTTTTTTTTATTTTCTATTAACTTATGGTGAACAGAAATATAACTTTGCATCTTTTTTTAAACTTAAGTACACAACTGTTTCATTTCTCAGCTGAAGGATGTGTGTTTGATTTTCTAGGAATCGGACAGGTAGCGGAAGACTTGGATGTTGTTTCAGTTGAAGTAAATAAGTATTAGTATATGTTATATATTAATAAAAATGTATTTATTTAAATTTATTGTTCTTTTGTTTCTACTAACTACTTTTTGCTATTTCTGTGAGGTGCAAAAAGAAAAAAAACCACCTTAACATGTTAGATATTTGTGGATGAGTTGCTTTTTATAAAAAGCAATTCTCTGTCTTATTTACTCTTGCACTTATTTAGAAATAGATAAAAATGTATTTTTCTCATTCTGTGTGGTGAGAAGTGACAATTGATGAAAATACATTTAAAATCACAATTATTTTATTGCTTTTTTTATGTTCTTTCAATGAAAAAGTTCATTCATTAGGCTTGATGTTTTATATAATAAAGATATTATTTATTTTTTTACTTTGTATATTAACTTAATATTTTTCTGTCAATAATTTGTATTCAATTTTCAGGACACAATAATCTTGTTGAGATGTACATGTGAAGAAACTCCAAGTCATTTTAAAACTCCTTATATCATTGTAGCAGACGACACAGAACCTGACCAGTCTCTTCTGTGGGTGAGTTTATTTACCTGAGGCTACTGGAAGTGTAAGTGCACATTAGATAGTTTGATATGTTGAGTGCACATTTGAATGTTGGATGTGGAAATGCATATATGAGTGTTGAAAGTGTCAGTGCATATTAGATATTGTTTTATGTGTGAGGGCACATTAGGTTGTTGGACGTGTCAGGCTGTTAAATGCAATTTTCTAACATGATACCATTTTTAGTTTTTTCTTTGCTAGATATTTAAACATTCTTCAGAAGTACTAGTCAAGAAACCTAACTCTTCAGCATCAACTGCTGTATCTTCTGCACCGAATGTGCCTTCTGCACCTATTGTGCCTGCTGCAAAATCTTCTGTAAGTGTTCTATTCGGTATTGTTTAAAATGTATGTTTTTTTCATTAATTGTGAAATGTAAAAGTAGTCTGACATATTAAATAATATTAATAGAATCGTTGCTGTCGCTGTAATATAAGTGCAAAACTGACTTACTATATAATATTTTTATAGAAGTGTAGTGACTAATAAGTCTATTTCCTATAATATAATGACTAAACTTTATCCATTAGGCTACTTATCATTATTCTTACAAAGCAGTGGCTGACGTGCAACTCAACAGCACTGTAGACATTTATGGAGTTGTGAAATTCTACAAACCCCCAGTCAAGAGCAAAGGCTCAGGTAAATAAAGCACCTGTAAATTAACTGTTAAGGTTATTAACAATTTCTTTTTGCAAAAATATTAACTACCAAAAAAAAATAATTAGTTTAAAAAAAATATTTTTTTTAGATTGTTTGAATTAACATTATCAGTCATGCTGTGTACTGAAACATTTGAAGCAAGATCATATTAGAGAAATTTATTAACACAGAAGAAATGCTTTTTAAATGGAGGAAAATAAAGATATTGTGACTTGATTGAAAACTTATGTCCTGACTGTTAGGATTTAATATCTATGTTTTACTTTTAAATAATGTACTTCAAACACTTTTTGGCATTCGAAATTTGAGCAGTATTTATTAAAATATCACCTGAGAATTTCAGTTTTACGATAACTATTTGTCCTCTTAGTATTCAGAAGACTTACTGAGAGCTCCTTACTTTGGAAGCCGCTGCTTTATTACAAAATCACCACCAAAACTTTGTCAATTTGATAATTTGAGGTGAGGTACATTTCACAATTTATTCGCCCGGGCAAAAAATATATTTGAAGAGTCGTCTGGTATAAAAGCGAAAAGTCACAAGATGAAACAAGTTATCTCTCCCATCCCTTTCTGGAACCTTTTCCCAGCTTTCTGCATAGCAATAACCTCAATGAATTGTTCTACACTACAATTATCTAAATGAATTGTTCTACACTACAATAACCTCAATGAATTGTTCTACACTACAATAACCTCAATGAATTGTTCTACACAACAATAATTTCAATAAATTGTTCTACATAACAATAATTTCAATAAATTGTTCTACACAACAATAATTTAAATAAATTGTTCTACACAACAATAATTTCAATAAATTGTTCTACATAACAATAATTTCAATAAATTGTTCTACACAACAATAATTTCAATAAATTGTTCTACACAACAATAATTTCAATAAATTGTTCTACATAACAATAATCTCAACATGTTGTGCTACACATCAATGATCTTAGTAAACTGTTCTACATACAAATAATATCAATAAACTGTTATAGGACCAGAATTTTAAACCAGTTCAACATTGTTAAAATTAGCATAAAGTCAAGTTAAAATTTCTTTTTTTCTTCACTTAAGCCTGTACCACTTTTTTCCTGTGAACTCTTCATTTGTAATTATGAATTTTATTTTTGAAAATGAGAAGTTTGCATATAAATACATGTACATATCTGATACTTTATTTGTATTCCAGACTATAACTGTATTGTTGGCCTGGTGGATCCATCACTGAGTGATCCAGAGAATAAGTTAATTTGTAATCTATTTAGCAGAGACCCTGACAAGTTACCCTCTCCTGAAGTTGGAGATATACTTAGGTTTCACAGGTTAAAGGTGAGCATATTTGATTGGTTGATTTGTGTAATTACCACAGAATTGGTTAGACCTATTAGTTTTATGAAGTAAATAGTCATATTTTGGTCCCATTTGATGATAGGACGGTTGTTGGTTTTTTAAAGTATTTTAAACAAAATTTAATGTGACCCCTTATGGAAAAAAAAAAAAATTAAAACACTTTTTTTAAAAATCCAAAATTAAAAAAAAAAATTTCATATTAAAATGACTATTTACTTAGCAGCAGACTAGTGCACTAACTTAATGTCGTATTAAATTGTAATACTCTTATTCTTGATTTGAACACTCTGACAGCTTGTAGTCTTTATCAATGATTCTAAAAGTGGTGTTTGAGACTCACTGGTGGGTGGCGGACATAATGCAGATGGATCGCAAAAAAGATAATAAAGGGTCGAGGAATCTCTGTATACATACCTATAATTATTTCTTGGTGCGTTGCTAAACTAAAAGTTCGTAAATCTGAACAGTGAAAGGGGAAGTCTGTATAGGGTACATGAAATAAAATTTTCTTTTTATCATAGTTTTTCCCTTTGAAGGCGGGTTGCAAAAACAAGATAGTATTATGGTGGGTCGCAAAGCCAAAACTGTTCTCACAGTAGGTCACAAAGCATAAAAGTTTGAGAAGCTTGAAATATGATATTTATATGAACTAGTTAAGATAAGTTTTTAAAGATTTAAAAAAAAAACAAAAAAAAAATTTGCTATATTTTTCTAGATTCAGTCCTATTGTGGAAAGCTTCAAGGCTCAAGTGGCCCAGGCTTCCACTGGCTTTTATTTCAAGGATCGCCAGAAAAAATACTTTCTTCAAGCGAGAAGTATACTCTTGAGCCGCAGGATAAAGAAAAAGTGAGTTGAAAAAAAGTTTGACTCGTACTGTCCATTATTTATAAGATTGATTCTGACAGTTTAATTACGTACATGTTTTTCTTCCTCTGGGGCTTAGAAATGTTCAATTCCGGTCTTTTTTTTTTTTTTTTTTTTTTTTATAAAAAGAAATTTTATTGTTCTGTTATCATTATTGTAGAAGAAAATAGTTGAAATATAGTTTGCCCCCCCCCCCCAACCCCGAAATAAGAGCATGAATTTTTTTGTCTATTGTCACGAGGAGATTCACTGGACACTCAGCTCCCTTTTACCCTGGTCATTACCATGTCATCACTATTTCTTGAGATTGTTGTGTGCTAGTTTAAAGAGGTCATTATAGGTTTTGATTTTAAACTGTACACAACTACTTTACTTTAAACCAAAAAAAAAATTAAAGTCTTGAAAAGATTAATGTGATAATGAAGAAAGGTTTATAATCTAGTTTAGAATAGTCAGCTAAAAGACATGAAAAGCTTTTTTATCTTGGAGTATTACATTTGCAATTGGCTAAGTGGGTGAAATCAAACTATATTTTCATTTAAAAAAATTAGTCTCATAAAATGTTTCCTGTCGGTTAATTTTTAAGGCTGGATTTTGCGGGTTTGACCCTGTTAGTGGAATAGTCACCCTTGCATTAAATACTCCTTTGAGTTTACTTTCCTTTTTTTGTATTTAAACTGAACTAATCTGTCATTGGAGATTCCACTACATGTGTGTCCAGTCACCCATGTCTCCCGTGGTGCCTCCATAGCTGTTGAACTATTGGCTATGGTGGGGGGGGGGATGAAAGAAGGGCACTAAAAACCATCCCTTTAGTGTTTTACAGGATCTAAGAGATCATACTTACCAATCTATCACTAACAGCTGAGTCAAGATAAAATATATTAACTACTAATTATGTAGATGTCGGTTTTGTAATTTCTGTACATCATGATGCGTCTTATTAAATGTACATTACTAGTAATGTCTTAAATATTAAGTTAATAAAATTTCGTTTGGTTACAAATTTAGATTCAAACATTTTAAGATTCATTTTAATAGTATTAACAAATTTTTATTTACCTTTATTTCATTTTATTTAAGAAAGAGTCATTGGATTAAAAAAAATGGGCACCAAATAAACTCTCATTCTGGAAGTGGTCTCTTTTTCCATGCTATGATTTGCACACTCTCAAAAGATCGTAAAGAAAATCGGTTGCCTAAATGAAACAAGAGAATGTCAAATCAGTATTTAAGCGCTTCAATATCCAAATCCAGATTATTTAAAAGAAAATAATTAGCAACATGCATTAACAAATATTATTAATATTCATAACTTAGTTAAATGCCAAGTTTTATATTTCTTGGTTCGACAATGTGGATTTCAATTCTGCAAAACCAAACATTATATATATGATTGAAATCGTTCTTTAGATTTTAATTTCTTCTGACTTCTTTATTTTTTCAGGTAAATCAGTTACTGGAGTGGTGGTCGGACATGATTAAACTTCCTGTTACAACATTAGCCGAGCTGCAGCCAAAGTCTTACTTTAATTTTGTTTGCCAGGTACTAGTTTTGTTTTATATCTATACTGTGTTAATAAAAGCTTTGTAAGCACACAGTGACTTAAATGATCAGTTTTTGTAACTCCCGTTAAGAATATTGTTCTCTCTGTCCCAAAAATATTTTTTTTACATATTTTTATAATCACAATATGAATTTCAATGACATTTTTTTAAGCTCAGTTGCTTAGCAATCCTGACCACTGGTTTATTTATTTTAGTGTAGCTTCAACAGTTTTCTTTTCATATAATTACCTTTTTTTTTTCTGAATTATTCTGAGTTGTTTTTTTTTTTTCAATTCTACTTCACCCGTATGATACATAATGTATGATTTTTTTTTCTCGGTATTTTTTGGAAGTGGAGTTGATCATAAAATAAAATTTAAACCTGAACTGATACAGTATTCATATTCTGCATTGAGTCTACATTGTCATACCCTGACTGAAATATGTTTATTTTATAATGAAATATTTTTAATTCCAGGTGACCAGAGTTTGTGAAATGGAGAAGAATGTTTGTTTAGCTATACGTGTCTGGGATGGAACATCGTTTAAAGGGTTAAGGGCAACATTTTCAAGCTTTGCTTCAGTGTATTTTACTATAATAGGGCAGCACATTTTCAAACTTCCTTAGAGTATTTCTGCTGCTAATAGGGCAGCATTTGCTCAAACTGCCCCAGAGTATTTCTGCTATAATAGGGCAGCATTTTCAAACTTCCTTAGAGTATTTCTGCTATAATAGGGCAGCATTCCAAACTTCATGGAGTATTTCTGCTATAATAGGGCTGCATTTTCAAACTTCCTTAGAGTATTCCTGCCTGCTATAATAGGGCAGCATTTTCAAACTTCCTTAAATTATTTCTGCTATAATAGGAGGCAGCATTTTCCAAGCTTCCTTAGAGTATTTCTGTTATAATAGGACAGCATTTTCAAACTTCCTTAGAGTATTTCTGCTATAATAGGGCAGCATTTTTAAACTTCCTTAGAGTATTTCTGCTATAATAGGGCAGCATTTTCAAACTTCCTTAGAGTATTTCTGCTATAATAGGGCTGCATTTCAAACTTCCTTAGAGTATTTCTGCTATAATAGGGCAGCATTTTCAAGCTTCCTTGCCATTATTTCTGTTATAATAGGGCAGCATTTTCAAACTTCCTTAGAGTATTTCTGCTATAATAGGGCTGCATTTTCAAACTTCCTTAGAGTATTTCTGCTATAATAGGGCAGCATTTTCAAGCTTCCTTAGAGTATTTCTGTTATAATAGGGCAGCATTTTCAAACTGGCGCCGAGTATTTCTGCTACTTATAATTTAAGACCTTTTTTAAATCCTATTGATTTTTTAATCTAAGACTCATTTGACAAAAGTCACTGGGGATCTAATTTTTTTTTTTTATTTCCATCTTAAAATTAGTCATTTAAGATCTTAGAGTGAATCCCCTACCTTAAAAAATTCCGGTTTTCTAGACCTCATGAATTTTGCATATGTTTTGCTGCAATGACATAACAGTGGAAATAATTAAGACAAATTCAAATGTCCGCTGTGGGAGCAGCAGAGTAATTTCATTTCCATTGCAGAGTTTTTCTCACAGGTGTAGTTTTTACAAACCAAAATGCCTGCTAAAACATCAGATCTGAATAAACCAAGTTTACATTAATATTTAAGAATACCATTGCAACGAAATTGATACTGAATTCGGGAGGTCCCCAGATTTCCTAAATTTAGGTCAGTTGCAAACTTTCCTTCATTCGTCATTGGTAAACAAACCGAAATTATTGTCTAGAAAACATAATTTAAAAAAAAAATTTAGTTCAGCAGATAGTCTATTTATATCTGTTTACCTGTTCCCCTACATTGAAAAAGGAAGTTGGTGTATTGCTGCAAAAAGATGTTATATGCAAGTGGAAAAGACATACAAATGGTGTAGCACTTTTTTAAAGACTGCCAAAATAGAGTCAAATACAATAGGAATAGAGCATTCCTGTTATATTACAGCTCAATGGTCATATTATTCATATTAAGTTTTAAGTTTGTCTTGATTAATTAAATATCTGGCCGCTATAGGAATAGACAATAGCAAGTATAAAGTTAAATGAGACTGCACAAAATTTAATCATTTTCAATCAGACACACTTTAAATTTTCATTAGATCAAAATAGTACTTATTCTCAGTAATTGTATTCTTGGATCAAGAATGATAAACTAATTCAAATAATTATCATATTCAACTTATTTGTGAGCAATTACTGATATATGATCTTTTATATAT
>JAGDYQ010000250.1:1028315-1052547 GCA_021962125.1 Bulinus truncatus
TCTCTATACTTATAAGACGCATTTGTTGTCTGTCTGTCTGTCTGTCTGTCTGTTCCCTTATAACTCAAGATCCAGAAAACCAACTAACGTGAAATTTGTTACACATGCACATAATTACATGGGGAAGGTTATAGGACATGTTTCGTTTCATCTGGATGGGTAGTTTAATTGTAATTAATTATTTTTATTTTAGTATTTTACTATATTAAAAGTAATCTCGACGGCGCCATAAATAAAATTCCTCTGTGACGTCATTTCCCGATGATACATTTTTAAAAGAGGGGTAACTTCCGGAAACTCCAATAGTAAACATGGTGAAATCAATAGTCATATCTATTTACCTATCGTTTTATGTATTCAGAAGATTAAAATTAAAGGTGCACTTTAATAAACCGAAATACGTTAATTAAAATGTTTCTGTGACATTATTAACATTATTAGTACAATCTCAATGTGTAGTTTAATTGTAATTAATTATTTTAGTATTTTGCGGGTGCTTTAAATGTTATTGCATTCAAATTGTATCAATGCACAGGGAATTCCCTGTATTCGCGCACCAAGTGAATGTGTCATTGAACGGACGGAGAAGAAAGGGTTAGGGACGGAAAAAAAAAAAAATATTGTTGTTGTTTTTTTTTCATGTTGCAAGTACCCGGCTTTGGCCGGGATTAAAATAAGGTTTTCTGTTTGTTTAAGAAGCGTAATTTAACGTTTAATTGTACAGAGAGAGGGAGGGGTGAGAGATAAAGATAGAGGGGGCAGGGAGGGAGAGGGAAGGAGGGGGCAGGGAGGGGGAGAGAAGGAGGGAGGGAAAGGGAGGGAGGGAGAGAGGTGGTAGGGAGGGAGATAAAGGGGGAGGGAGGGAGAATGAGGGTTGGAGAGAGAGGGAGGGAGAAAGGGAGGGAAGGAAAGAGAAAGGAAGGGGAGTAGGGAGGGAGATAGAGGGGAGGGAGGGAGAAAGATAAAGAAAGAGGGAGGGAGAGAGATAAAGAGAGAGGGGGAAGGGAGGGAGAGAGAGGAAATGGGGGAGGGAGGGAGGGAGAGAGAGGGAGACGGGAGAGGGAGAGAGAAAGGAGGGAGGGAGAGAGGGGGTAGGGATGGAGAGAGGTGGTAGGGAGGGAGATAAAGGGGGAGGGAGGGAGAAGGAGGGTTGGAGAGAGAGGGAGGGAGAAAGGGAGGGAAGAAAAGAGAAAGGAAGGGGAGTAGGGAGGGAGATAGAGGGGAGGGAGGGAGAGAGATAAAGAAAGAGGGAGGGAGAGAGATAAAGAGAGAGGGGGGAAGGGAGGGAGAGAGAGGAAATGGGGGAGGGAGGGGAGGGAGAGAGAGGGAGACGGGAGAGGGAGAGAGAAAGGAGGGAGGGAGAGAGGGGGTAGGGAGGGAGAGAAAGGGGAGGGAAGAAGAGAGGGAGATGGGAGAGTTAGGGAGGGAAGGAGAGGGAGGGAGGGAAAGAGAAAGGGAGAGAGGGGGTAGGAAGGGAGAGAGAGGGGAGGGAGGGAGAGAGAGGAAGGGAGAGGGGGGTAGGGAGAAAACAAAAGGTAAACAAAAAACTTTTTTTAAACCGGGGCAAAGCCGGGTACTTGCAACTAGTAATCAATAAAATAGCGTGCTATTATTATTTTTTTTTATTGTAAATGGGAAATTGATGGGGGGGGGGGTAAAAATTATGCAATTTAAAAAAGTTAAACTTCACCGCCTCTCACCTCTACAAACAATTATTGTGACCTACATTACATGGAGGCGTGTGGCCGCTCAGAACAGGGTGGGGGAATTATTGATGTTGCCCCACCCCCGGACCCCTTTCACTATTCCTCCCTCCCCTCCCCCAACTCCAGTTTAGCCTCCTCCTTCTCCTCCTCGTAGCGACGTCTCTGTCAGCATGTACGCAGTGGCGCCGAGAGCCAACACGGGCCCCAGGGCAGGACATCATTGCGGACCCCTTAATAAACAATAAGTCGTGAAAAAAATTTACATGGTCGGGGCGGCCGGCCCCCCCCCTTACAGATGCGGGCCCCCTGGCAATGCCCTCCTGCCCCCCACCCTCTCGACGTGCCTTCATGTACGTGATATTATAGCATCTGCTTTAACATATCAGTCAAATATCTTCAAATGATGGAAATGATAAGATATTGTTTGATTATTTTTCCAAATCTCGTTTTTTCATGAATGCAATTTTTCTTCAACTGTAAGAAAGAAATATCTTAAACTGGAGGTTCCTGTTGATAGCATTGCTTTTAAATACACAGTCGATTCCGCTTAATTGGGACACATCGGGACCGAGGCTTTTTGTCCCGATTAAGCGGCTGTCCCAATTAAACATAAAAATTTACTATTGGCTTCTTGGTTTGGTTTCTTTGAGATTTGTCCCAAATAAGCGGTGTCCCAATTAAGCGGAATCCACTGTATTTTCAGAATATTTTTAGCAATCATGAGGATGACGCAATAGAAACAAGCGTGTTTTTTTTTTACTAAGCCTGAAATGTGGAACTAACCCACTGGGACTAATCCACTTTGACTAATCCACAGGGACTAATCCACTGGGACTAACTTATTTTCAAAAGTACTTTTGTCTAGGGCCGCCAAAGATATCTTTTTCTAGCCCTTCACCCCCTCCTTCCAAATATACAATTTTAGGGCCCTAAAATAAAGCTTTCTTTAGGGGCCCCCTTAAAACGTAAGAAATGGCTCAGGCTGTACTTGTAAATACCGCGGGAGAGTTTGTCATTGTACAAGATGAAGCCTCTTTCTTTTACACCGGCAACATTACGAGGCTAAATCTGAATTTACCACTATAATATGGTATGTCTGTGTCTCATATCTAAATGTACCACTATAATATGGTATGTTTGTATCTCATATCTAAATGTGCCACTATCATATGGGTCCGGCACTGCCCTGTATATCAGTATCTTAAACCTGTAAGGTAAATAGAGACGATAACATTGTTTGAAGATACGATAGTCTGAGCTGGATATTGTTAACCCGCCATTTAATGGTGCAGACGATCGAATGGTGCAGACGATCGAGTGGTGCAGACGATCGAATGGTGCATACGATCGAGTGGTGCAGACGATCGAGTGGTGCTGACGATTTCTTAGGGTCAATGTGCGCCCATGTGAAAAGAATTTGTTTGTTTTAAATCCTTTGTATCACGTCTGCTTCATCGTCTGTAGTTTTTTTTCTTTACAGTTAATTTGAATCTGTATTACCAGCAGTGATGGTGCTCTTGAGTTGTGGTTCACGCACCTTGTGACAGCTACAGTATGGATGATGTGCGCGTAAGATATGATTGGTTGACTCCTTCTTTGCATGTCGGGTAATTGTGTAACAAATTGTCTTCGTGGAGTGTGTCTGATTAATGTAGTTCTCTTTCTTTAATACGTTTAGATCAGGGCAGTTTTGATCTCATCTGTGACCTACTTTGAAAAAAAAAATAATATGGGGTACTATAAAAAGATAGATAGACAAAAAGATAGCTAGATGTATAGACAGATAAACCAGCGGCGTAGCGTGGGTATCGGCCGCCCAGGGCGGAAGACGATTTTGCCGTCCTCTTATTTAGGTATTTCAATTTAATCTATACATTTTTGCCGCCCCCCTAAAAAGTAATAAAAAGTTCCGCCCGGTGCGGACCGCACCCACCGCCCCTCCCTAGGTACGCAACTGAGATAAACAAATATAGTATCTGATTTGATCAACTAAAGAAGACTTTGGTCGAAAAGATTTCTTAATAAATAACTACATTTTACTTTGATAAATTAATCTACTTTTTTTCAATTATGTCATCAGTTTAATAACATCTTTATAACTTGCATGAAAAAAAAATGCCTAGTTAATTCACCAGTTTGATAACGATCTTGTTACTTTGTACAGAATACTTAATTAGCTCTGTATGTCATCAGCATGATTCAATGAACTAACCAACAGTATATCATCAGCATGATTCAATGAACTAACCAACAGTATATCATCAGCATGATTCAATGAACTAACCAACAGTATATCATCAGCATGATTCAATGAACTAACCAACAGTATATCATCAGCATGATTCAATGAACTAACCAACAGTATATCATCACCAAGATTCAATGAACTAACCAACAGTATATCATCAGCATGATTCAATGAACTAACCAACAGTATATCATCACCAAGATTCAATGAACTAACCAACAGTATATCATCAGCATGATTCAATGAACTAACCAACAGTATATCATCCCCAAGATTCGCTGATTTAATCTACTTCAGTCTAAACTACAACCTTATTTAATGTAGGAACTAATAAAGTTCAATACTTTCTTCCATTAATCTACGATTATATCTCTACGTTGAACGCCTGTACTTTGTTCACCCGATGCGCATTAAGAACTAATTAATTAATTAGCTCATAACTAGGTCTGTCCGCGTCTAGTTAAGTCTTGCAGATAATAATCAAAGTACCAGTATGCAAAAAAATGGTCCAATCATATGACAGTTGTTGGTGGTGGTTAAAAAAGTACTGTATTATCCTGAGTATGATTACAACACCATCGATCTATGGATGGACAAACCAGCGGGTGCTTCTGTCCCCACCCCCGCCCTCTCCCCCAGTGAAGACTTTTAGATTTTTGCCCGCCTCAAGGAGAGGTAATTTGAACACTTGTCAGGGGTCCTGGGCTTAAATGACTTGTCAGTCAGGGGCAGCCCGCCTCGCCCCCCTACCCAAACCCGACCCAGCTTCTAATAATACTAAGGGCCGAAATATTTTTTCAAGCGATGGGCCCCTTTTACAATGCGTTTGTCTGGGGGGGGGGCGTAAATGTCTAGAACCCACAAAAAATCTTTGCCTCGGCCTCAGTATAACAATGGCTCTGACCACGTAAAATCTACGATTGTCTGAAATAATATTACATGTACTTCTAATGATAAGACAGGATATTACACAGAGCGGACATTAGGCCGATTGGGCCGATTGCTCCTAATTGGGCCCCGCGCCTGGCAGGGGCCCAGCAATTTACATTTAATCAAAAGTAATGGTTGTTATTGTAAAAAAAAATTAGAAGGGAACCTCGCAATCATCTGTTAAATTGGGCCCCGCCATTCGTAAGGCCGGCCCTGATATTACATGTACTTATAATGATACGTCAGGATATTACATGTATTTATAATGATACGTCAGGATATTAAATGTACTTATAATGATACGTCAGGATATTACATGTATTTATAATGATATGTCAGGATATTACATGTACTTATAATGATACGTCATGATATTACATGTACTTATAATGATACGTCAGAATATTACATGTACTTATAATGATACGTCAGAATATTACATGTACTTATAATGATACGTCAGGATATTACATGTACTTATAATGATACGTCAGGATATTACATGTACTTATAATGATACGTCAGGATATTACATGTACTTATAATGATACGTCAGGATATTACATGTATTTATAATGATACGTCAGGATATTACATGTACTTATAATGATACGTCAGGATATTACATGTACTTATAATGATACGTCAGAATATTACATGTACTTATAATGATACGTCAGAATATTACATGTACTTATAATGATACGTCAGGATATTACATGTACTTATAATGATACGTCAGGATATTACATGTACTTATAATGACACGTCAGGATATTACATGTACTTATAATGATACGTCAGGATATTACATGTACTTATAATGATACGTCAGGATATTACATGTATTTATAATGATACGTCAGGATATTACATGTACTTATAATGATACGTCAGGATATTACATGTACTTATAATGATACGTCAGGATATTACATGTATTTATAATGATACGTCAGGATATTACATGTACTTATAATGATACGTCAGGATATTACATGTACTTATAATGATACGTCAGGATATTACATGTACTTATAATGATACGTCAGGATATTACATGTACTTATAATGATACGTCAGGATATTACATGTACTTATAATGATACGTCATGATATTACATGTACTTATAATGATACGTCAGAATATTACATGTACTTATAATGATACGTCAGAATATTACATGTACTTATAATGATACGTCAGGATATTACATGTATTTATAATGATACGTCAGGATATTACATGTATTTATAATGATACGTCAGGATATTACATTTATTTATAATGATACGTCAGGATATTACATGTACTTATAATGATAAGACAGGATATTACATGTACTTATAATGATAAGACAGGATATTAATGCACGTATAATGATATTAGTTGAATTGGGAGGTTCGCAAAAGAGGTGTGCGGATCTTGAAATTTAGCGTCCGCGTCCGTCCGCGGATTTCTATCAATGATCCGCGTCCGCGTCCGCGTCCGCATAATCTTACAACATTAGTCCGCAGTCAGTCCGCGCGTCCGCATTGCTGAAATTTAGCTGTTTAAATTACTTGAAATTTTTTTATGGTAACGCTAAAGAAGATCCGCGTCAGTCCGCAACTTAACCATACGAAGCGTCCGCTGTCAGTCCGCGGATTCGGAAAAGTCTGCGGATCTGCGTCCGCAAGCGGACGCGTCCGCTGTCCGCTCATCTCTGGTTCGCACACACACACACACAATTACAATAGGTCACTTGTTAATAATGTGTGTAAGCCGTGGACGTAAACAAACACGTCAGCTAATACAGCTCAGATAATGAATGCATGAGATTAAGAAAAAAATATAAGTCATAAAAATCCTGCCGTGCAGGGAACGCAGCCGTTGTTCCTGTTTAATCTTCCTGTGCAGGGAGCGCAATCGTACTCCTGGTTTAATCCTGCCTCCGGGGCAGCGAGGTAAATTGTCACTGGCTTTCAATAACCATCACCAGAGACCCTGGGAGCGAGGGTCTCCCCCACATCGAGGGGATATTACGGAACTCTTTGATCTATTGTGACCCCTTTGTTTGCCCCGTAATTGGCCAGGGTCCGCGTGCTATCGCTCGAGTCACGTGACCAACCCCCCCCCCTTCCCCCCGAAGGTGGAGTGAAGGAGGGGGGGGGAGATGGGAAGGCAGTGGGTGAGTATAGATTTTATTTTCTCATCTTTTCATTTCAGGTTGTAACGGACTCTCTGGTATCTGGCGCAACGGTTTGCCACACGGCTCGCCGCTCTTTCGCTCGCGCAGTAGTACAACATGATGAATGTACGCAGGCAGAGACAGCACAGTAGTACAACATGATGAATGTACGCAGGCAGAGACAGTACAGTAGTACAACATAATGAATGTACACAGGCATAGACAGTACAGTAGTACAACATAATGAATGTACGCAGACAGAGACAGTACAGTAGTACAACATAATGAATGTACTCAGGCATAGACAGTACAGTAGTACAACATAATGGATGTACGCAGACAAAGACAGTGCAGTAATACTACATAATGAATGTACGCAGACAGAGACAGTGCAGACACAGATACTCTCAATGTAGTGTCATGATAAGTGTGTGTTTGGCCGGGTTGGACGACCCTGCCGCCCCATTCCAGGGCTATAATGCGGCAGATGACGTGCCATTACTGGCGGGAAAGAAGACGGCTCTCGGGTGGGACTCTGGAGACGCCGCTTAATGGGGGTAACTGGAGGTAAGGGCTCCCGAGGGGGGCCCCATTCAAGTGCAGAAAAAAAAGTACGGTACTAAAGTACGGCAGATGCTAAACCTAGGCTGATGGCAAAGTAAAAAAAAACCGCCAAATTGGGCGGACCGCCCACACCGTGGTATGCCGCCCCTGACATCGAAGAATGAATGTAACGCCCCTGAATTAATTAAAAATAATAATTATCATCATATTATAATACTGTCCAATATTTTTTTTTCTTTTGTTTCATCCAAAAGTTCGCACTTCCCACGGCTGGTCGGCGCCGACTGATTATGTGAAGTGGAAATCAAAAAGCCTCTTAAGTGATATTTTATCGACATTTTTGTTCTGTGTCGCCACCCCCCTTCCTCTCCTAGAATGTCAATTTACGTATGATTTTGTTTATCAGCTCTATGTACTGGCGGGGCCAGGAAAAGATAACCGAGAATTCTTTTGTGTGTGGATATCTCAAAAGGCGAATTCATAATTCTTTTTTTTTTTTTAAAGTTTACTTATTTATTTCCCCTTATGACCTGCGGAGACGAAAAAAAAAAACCCCGCAAGACTCAAAAAGTCTTACGTGTAATTCTTCTTGAGTGTTCTCCGTGTACCTCGGCTTGCTGGTGTCTCTTTAATATCGGTTACAGTATGACCGGAAACAAACGAAGTTTAAGAGTTTGCAGACGATTGATCAAGTCTGTTGGCAGCGCGCTGATTTCTTCAACATGGCGACTTAAAAAGTTGGCAAAAAAAAAATACTTGGAACAGTAATGCGATTTCACGGTTAAGAAAATGGAGACCGTTAAACATATTATATAAATATTACTCCTGCAAAGTGTCTGGTGTGACGAAGGTGGCAGTCTGTTTGCTGTCAAAATTAAAGTATTTATAGAAATGGCGGCGTCTTAATTGGAAACATGTCGATCTTTTTTTTAAATACATAGTTTTAAATGGTTTATATTGTTTTAAAATATAAGACGCTATGTCTGAAATAGTAAAATATATTCTCACAAATTAATTTGATATATTTTTCACAACTTCATATTTATTTATTTTTAATTTGTGCAATCCAAAACTTTTTAATGGCATTTTCAAATAAATAAATAAAAACAATCTACCATTTCGGACATTCCCAGAGCTAAAAATAGCCTAACTTAACTAAGGCGAGATATTCAAATCATGAAATAAATACATTAATTTCCAACTGTTGACGAACGAAAACAAATTTATAAAATTTTTTTTTTAAATTAATCTAAATTATTCATAAAATAAAGGTTTAGTGAGGTACGGCTTTTTTTTTTACTGAATACTGGTCATTTTTAGTACTAGTATTTATACTGTGAAATGTTAGTCATTTTTAGTACTGGTATTTATACTGTGAAATGTTAGTCATTTTTAGTACTGGTATTTATACTGTGAAATGTTAGTCATTTTTAGTACTGGTATTTATACTGTGAAATGTTAGTCATTTTTAGTACTGGTATTTATACTGTGAAATGTTAGTCATTTTCAGTACTGGTATTTATACTGTGAAATGTTAGTCATTTTTAGTACTAGTATTTATACTGTGAAATGTTAGTCATTTTTAGTACTGGTATTTATACTGTGAAATGTTAGTCATTTTTAGTACTGGTATTTATACTGTGAAATCTTAGTCATTTTTAGCACTAGTATTTATACTGTGAAATGTAAGTGAATTGTAGAACTATTTTAATTGTTGGTCAGTATATATTTGTCTAATGGGGTGACATAATCCAACCCGGCGTTTTACCATCGCCAGATACACCGCAGTATACATGTATATCTGTCCATCTGCCCATCAGTGGCGTAGCGAGCTTAACTCGCGCCCGGGGCACAATATCTTTTTAGCGCCCCCCCTATTAGAAAAACCATATAATATTATATGTAAAATATACCATTTGGCGCCCCTTTGTGAGTAGCGCCCGGGGCATGATGCCTCCCCCCTACCCACCCCTTACTAAGCCACTGCTGTCCATTATATGTATACGCATCTGTTGGTAACTCTGTTATCTATCCAGTATGTCTCATATGTGCCATTCCATTATCTATATCTCTTTATATTTCTGTGTATATGTATATATATATATATATATATGTGTGTGTGTGTGTTTGTGTCAGTGTCAGTTATCTGTCTGTGTATCTGACTATCTATCTATTTATTAACAGGATATCAGCTGATTGTCAAGGACCAACTTGTGAGTGATGGAGGGTGGGGGGGGGGGTTGGGTTGGTGGAGTGTCCTCAAAGGGAATTCTTAAAACTGTGTACTTAACCTGTGAAGAGTAAAAAGAAACGAACTATGTTTTTTGGCCTCAAGGTCTAGAAGCGGTGGGGGGAGGGGGGGCTCAAACCCCCAGACCCCAACCTACCGACACTAGATGGCGCGGTCTAGTCAAACAGAGGCGCCGCAAGGCGGGTGTTTAATCAAGGGGCGCAGGTGTCTGCGTAAAGCACCACGGACGGGGGCTCTTTGTTTTGTTTATAAATACAGCTGATATACATACGTGCGTGCGTGTGTGTGTGTGTGTGGGGGGGTGCATGGGGGGGAGGGAGGAAGCGACAGAAGAAGAGTTGGGGGGAGGGAGGGGTGTGTTAGCGTTATCCTCTTTTTACTGTTAACTTTTCCATCTTTCAAACATAAGTGTGTCTCTGTTTAACACAGTGACTCGGCATGTCCAAAGGTTGTTTTTGTTTAACTCAACAATTACAAGTGAAATACACTCAGTAATATCACAGAGAGTATCCTTAGTTACCGTTGCTATGATACACAGGTAAACTAGGAAAACGCCCCCCCTCCCCATGGCCACCCCACAATGCAAAAAAAAAAGTTCCCTTAAGGTGGCCCATGGGCCATTTAAGGTTTCTGTCGGTTGTTGTTTTTTTTTCTATTTTTTTTTTTATTTTTTAAGCTACACTGGCCATTTTTGGCACATGCATACAACATACCAATTAATGAATAAAGAAATAAAACAATATATATATAAACAAGCAATTAAGCCTGTTCCATTCTGGACACAGGACGTGTTAGCGCATTTTCGTGTTATGTATCAGTACGTTTTTTAGCTTTCAGTAAATATTTGTAAATTTTGGAAATGTTTATAAATTCAATTGTGTAATGCATATATTTGTAAAAAAAATATTATAAAGACGTTTCTTTATATTTGAAAAAAAATCATTGTCTCTTAAATCTAACTACAAGTGGTTTGTGGTTACTGAAATAGGACTCATAATTGAAAACATTCTAAATTATAGTCATTTAATCGTCCGAAAACTCCGTCAATTGTTGCATAGCTCTGATACTTTCAATTAAACTCAGAACACAAGCTTACTATTTCATTTGATGAGTTTTTTAATAAATCTTGGTGAAACTACGTGCTGCAGTATTTCGCACCAAATGAACGGGTTATTGAACTTACAAGGTGTATATATTATATATAAGCCCCTTAGGAGCCCTGAAGCCCGGCCCTCAGAGATCCTATCGCAAAATGAACTTGTGATGTACACATGGCAGGCCAAGACCTACAAAATGATATATACATCATGGGTCTAGGACTTATAGTTGCTGAGATATAGCGCTCCTTTATTAATATAGCTTATTTAGTAAAAAACGGTACTAAGGCACCTTTTACGGCCCTGAGAGGTCAGATCGCGAAATGGAAAAAAGTCATTTCTTGGCAGGCCAAGACCTACAAAATGATATATACATCATGGGTCTAGGACTTATGGTTGTTGAGATCTAGGGTGATGACGGACAGACAGACAAAACAGGGAATTCATTTAAAAATATATTTTGTGACTTTTTTGGATAAAAAAAGTGTAATTTTAAGACATATTTTCAAAAATTTTCAAAGAACCAATTTTAAAATCTATTGTAGATATCATAAAATAACTTTGCACAAATGTTAATGAGTGTGTTTCAAACAAACGTCCAATTTTTTTTATTGGAAATATTAAATAGAATTTTTTTATATTTTTTTTTCTTATCTAGCCCTCCCCCCCCCTCCAAAAAAAATGCAACTTTTTCTCAAAAAAGTTAATTTTTCGGGGGGGGGGGGTAGGTAAGAAAAAGAATTAGTTATTAGTGCTATTTAATATGATGATGAATAGGGCCCTCAACATGGACTAGGCCGGTGGCACCAAAAAATCTGTGGAGGTCTCTGCCTAGGGGCCCGCAATTCTTAAGGCCGGCCCTGCCCTAAACACATATGAACGGCTCCGGCCCTGCCCTATACACATATGAACTGCTCAATTAATAACAACTGAAGAAACCACCAACATGTTGCCAGGTTGAACGGAAAGAACTGATACAAAGAAAAAGTTGTGGGGGGGGGGGGGAACATAAAGAAAAATTAGCCTGTGAAAATAAAATTATACCTGTTTGTAAACATGGCATTTTTTTTTAAAAATAAATTTAGTATTGATCAACAATTGTTTATGTTGAATGAAATACATTAGGTCTGTGCACAAACTGGCAAAATATCGACATAAAAGAAATTATTTTGAGGTCGCAGGAGAATTACATGTACTTCTTTTTTTTTTTAACCTTGCCAGATTTTTGTGTGCGTGTGTGCCATTTATTAACAAACACGGGCTCAGTGTTGTATGCAGTCTTTAAAGGTGGTCGTCAAGGGCTCTTACTCTTGCTCTTAGATAAGGCAGGGTGGTCTGAACAACAGACCTGAGTTATGGTTACTGACTGTGGACACTTTTGGCTAAGGGCGATGTTGCCGGAGAAAGAAAGATGCAAGAATGAGGGAAAGGGGGGTGAGGTGAGAGGGAAGGGGGGGGGGGGGAAGGATCCTTCGAGATACAAACTAAACAAAACAAAAAAAGAACATTATTTATGGATTTGTCCGGACCGATGAATGCGGTCGTCCTAACTACGGTCAGCAGCCGTCTGTATCGCAAGGACTCACACAGTCGCTAGAAACTTTCCGGTCGTTACATGAGCTGCTCCCGAGGAATTCAAAGTTAAAGACAAAACTCTTTTTTTCCAGAAACTTCCAACAACAAAAAAAAAAATAAAGTGTGTGTGTGGGAGTGTGGGTGGGTGTGGGTGGGGGTGGTGTTGGTAGTTCCAGTTGGTAGTTTATTTGTTTCAACTAAAATTTTAAATTGCAGTCATGCAGTAAACGTGAAACATTTTGATATACCAGTAGTATTAGTATTAGTGCACTTTGTTAATTATAATTGAACGGTTAAAAGGGAAAGGGGGGGGGCATTTTATGAACTTATTTGTTTCATACAAACATTCAGGTCCGTTCTTAAGGACAGGCAAACCAGGCAACCACCGAGGGGGGGGGGCAGATGCCAAAGAGGAGGGAGTGTGGCATTCTGGGTATTAATTTGTCGTCAGGCGCTTTTGCCCATGGACACCAAAATGTATCTCAAGACTGTGTTTAGGGCCAGCAACGGTCCTGCATACAATTGTTACCTGAAATAATTGTACCACTCTTGTGTGTGTGTGTGGGGGGGGGGTAAACCATAAGTACAGCCAAAAGTACATGTCGGGGCGCTGTAGAATCAGATTTAAAGGAGATTAGTACTTGAAAAAGTGGGCGCATTTGTCATTGCGGTTGTGGTGTGTGTGTGTGTGTGGGGGGGGGGGTATGCGGTCCCAAGTTTGGCTGTCCATTAGAACGGTTCTGAATATTTTGTGCGGGAAGGCACTCACTGATGGAACAAAATGGAACACAACTTTTATTTAAAATAATGGCGTATGTCGTTACCAATTTAAATTAAATGAACGGATGTGTCGTGTGGTGCAATATTCGACTGTCGATCTGAAAGGTGGCCTGACACCATCACCAATGCCAACCTTTTAGAAAGAACCGGCCATGCTTCAATGGAAGAAGAGATCAGATGTTACGAAAGCCGGCAAGTAACATCACTAGGCAAGCATTTGAGTTGGAATCCTCAAGGAAAAAGAAAGAGAGGCCGGCCAAGAAATACCTGGAGGCGAGAATTTGAAGCGGGCATCACCAGGATGGGGTTCAGCTGGAAGCAGCTGGAGAGAATGGCTCAGGACAGAAGTCGCTGGAGATCTTTAGTTGGTGGCCCATACTCCGTTAGGAGTGACGGGCAATGATGATGATGTTAATATATTTTGTGGGTTGGGGGGAGGGGGTGCTCCTAAAATAATAACTAACCATGTCGGGGCGGGGAAAGGGGGTAGAGAGGGGGGCGGGTCTCCTCGCGTGAATCCAGACATTTTGTTTCAGCTTTGATTTAAAAAAAAAGAAACAAAAATCATAAATAAAAGATGCACTGATTCGCACCACCCACCCCCCTCCACCATGTCACACTGTCCTATTTGTGTGTCCATCTATTGTTGCCCAACTTTTAAAATCAAGTCGTCTGCTTCTTTTTCAGTCAACAGATATTTACAAAAAGAAAAAAAAAAAAAGTCTCTCCCCCCGCCCGCCCCCCCCGGAACTAAATCTTAGCATTTGACCCCTCACCCCACACACCCCTCTTCACAACGATGAGACCCCTCCCCCTTATTCAGTGGTTATTGCTAATTATAAATCATTTGGAGATAAATGGGGAACATTCCTCTTGGCGCAGCCTGCGTGCACCTCCCCCCCCCCTTTCCCCTATTTCATTCATATCCTCGCTAGAGAGACAAGGTGGGTGGGTGGGTGGGGGGGGATAGAGGGTGGAGACAGGACATGTCTCACGATTCAATAGGGCAATGCTGGGGGGTGGGGTGGGGGGGGGCGGCAAACAGGGGAGGGGGTAGGGACTCCTCTTTTCCCCAAACCCACAAAAAGTCCTCGTATATCGTCTGCTCTCTTTTGTTCTTCGCGCCCTGGCACACAAGTGCTACTTCTGGAACCCAGTAAATTGTCATCGTTTTGAAATTGAAATATTAAAAAAAAAACTTTCACAACTCTAATATATCGCGCATGGGGGGGGGGGGAAGAGGGGGTGTGTGTCTGTGGAACATTAGATATGGCGAAGGGGAGGTAATAACTCTACTTTTAACCACATAAGAGTTATTGGACTCGAGATATTGTGTCCCTTGAAGAAAAAAAAAAGGCCGGCAGTAAATCGTCATTATAAGCCAATCAGATCGTAGCAAGGGGAGACAGCTAGGTGAGACATTCAGGATTGGCGTGCTACGGTACAGTGAATGCAGGCCATAATGGAAACTGTCGGTCAGGTGGAAATGGGCTTGCATTGCTTTGTTTCTTTTCTCTCTCTCTCTACCGAAGCGAAGCGTAAATAATGATGAGGAATAAATAAATATAAAAAAAATGCAGCAAATTTGGTAATAAATTGTAATCAAATTCATCTTGCGATTTCCCCGAAAGGCGTTCTCTATTGTAAGTCCACTTGTGTGTTTTCAATAAAAAGTTTTAAAAAAAAACCGCTTTTATAAAAAGAATATCGACATATGACATGACATTTCAATGTCATCTGAATTTAATAAAAGTAATATTTAGATTATCGCGTGTCACGGTGAGCCCGGTGCGCCCCCCCCCACACACACACATTTTATTCGATCAGTAGATCTCAATCTTAAAGAAGTCATGGAGCTGAGCAATGAACATTTGACATTTTATTTCAGCCGGATAAAAAAAAAAGGAGTAAAATTTGACCATCCCCCTTTTTTTTCTCCTCTTCGGAATACTTACGTCTGCTTGTACGTTATTAGAGGCGGGAAACCATTTTGAAACCGAAGGCCCCAATCATTTGACATGGCGGGAAAAAAGGCACATTAACGGAATGCTGATAAATGTTTAACGTCCTCATACACGATTTGAGAGCCACTGATTTAAATATATATATATATATGGGTGGATTTATAGATAAATTATTAGATAGATGAAAAGATATATAGATAGATGGATAGATAGATAGATAGATAGATAGATAGATAGATAGATAGATAGATAGATAGATAGATAGATAGATAGATAGATAGATAGATAGATAGATAGATAGATAGATAGATAGATAGATAGATAGATAGATGCAAACACCGGCGGCGGAACGAAATATTTTTAGGGGGGGGGGCAAGCCAAAATTCAAGGGGGGGGGACGCCCCCCTTGAAAATTTAAGGAGGGGCAAGACAAAATATGACCGAAAGACAAATTTTACCCCCTTAATTCTATAATAGAATATAGTAATTCTGTAGCAAGTATTTAATCGATATTATTTTAAAATAATATATTTAAAAAAATAAAAATGAACGTTGAGCACTTCTGTCGTCAACTGATTCGTAATGTCAGTGAAATTAGATCAGAAAATTACTGATAATTATCTGAATGATGATGAATATGAAACCGGAAACGGGAAACTCAATAAACAAAAAGTAATTTATGAAAAGATAATAAATAATTGTATTTTCTTGAAAAATTACATTTGCCGTCATTCGGTAGATGGCAATACTTCTCTATACTTATAAGACGCATTTGCTATCTGTCTGTCTGTTCCCTTAAAACTCAAGATCCAGACAACCAAATAACGTGAAATTTGGTATACGCAGTGGCGCAACCAGGGGGGGGGGCGGGGGGTGGGCCCCCCCCCCCCTCCGGCCAAATCATCAATACATAATTTACGTTATAAAGTTACAAAAAAGACTGTCAAACTGTCTTTTTTCAATATGTGAACCCCCCCCCCCCAGCATTTTTTGCTGGTTGCGCCACTGGGTACACGTACACACAATTACATGGGGAATGTTCTTAAACAGGTTTCGTTCCATCTCAATGGGTACTTTAATTGTAATTAATTATTTTGAATATCAAAGACATGAAAATTGGCAAACTTTTACCCCGATTTCAGGTTTCACAAGCTTCTCTCCCACAGAGCTAACTTACTATAAATATGATCGGTACGGGGAACAAAATATCACATTACTTACTACATTATTACATTCCATTCCTTCATCCATAGGAATTGTCATCTTTTGCTACAGTTATGCCTAAGAGAGAGAGAGAGGGAGGGAAAGAGAGGGGAGGGAAAGAGGGAGGGAGGGAAAGAGGGAGAGAGAGGGAGGGGAGAGAGGGGGAGGGAGGGATGGGAGAGAGGGGGAGGGAGGGAGGGAGGGAAGAGGGAGGGAGGGGAGGGAGAGAGAGAGGAACTTCCAAAAATGTTGTGTATCACATTGCTTTAAGATAAATGTACCCTTTTATTGCATGCAAATAAACCCTTTTTTACGCGTCTTATTTTAAATCTTAATTAAACGTCAAATTACGCTTCTCAAATAAACAGAAAACATTATTTTAAACCCGGGCAAAGCCGGGAACTTGCAACTAATTTTAAAATATGCCACAACAACTCTCAATAATGTGATTACTGTAAAATGTCAATTAATTATAATTTCTTTCAAATATTAAATTTAAGAAATAAATCAAATGAATTATGAAAATGAAAATGATACATATAAACTAAAATGAATTACAAAGTTTAAAAAGTTAAAATTTTAGGGGGGGGGGGGCAGACTGGAAATTCAAGGGGGGGGGGCGCCGCCACCCCTTAAAAGTTTTTGGGGGGGCGCTGCCCCTCCCCTGCCACCCTCCCTGCTGCGCCGCCAGTGGATGCAAAGATAGATAGATAGATAGATTGAGAGATAGATAGATTGATAGATAGATAGATAGATAGATAGATAGACATATATATATATATATAGATAGATAGATAGATAGATAGATAGATAGATAGATAGATAG
Organism: Bulinus truncatus; assembly: GCA_021962125.1. NCBI lineage: Eukaryota > Metazoa > Mollusca > Gastropoda > Planorbidae > Bulinus > Bulinus truncatus. The sequence goes on from JAGDYQ010000250.1 coordinate 1,045,631, forward strand.
ATGATAGATAGATAGATAGATAGACATATATATATATAGATAGATAGATAGATAGATAGATAGATAGATAGATAGATAGATAGATAGATAGATAGATAGATAGATAGATAGATAGATAGATAGATAGATAGATAGATAGATAGATAGATGATAGATAGATAGATAGATAGATAGATAGATAGATAGATAGATAAATAGATAGATAGATAGATAGATAGATAGATAGATAGATAGATAGATAGATAGATAGATAGATAGATAGATAGATAGATAGATAGATAGATAGATAGATAGATAGATAGATAGATAGATAGATAGACAGTTTTTCAAAAGATAGATAGATAGATCTAGATACATAGTTATAGATGTATGGATGGATGCAGGGCCGGATTTAGACTTGACAAGGCCCTAAGCTATTGGAGATATAAGGCTCTCTATAAATTCCATATACTACGTACACGTCAGTGCCACATATTTAAAGTTTATACGAAGATTGCTCACTCGGATTATAATTTATTAAGAGTTTCCCAAGAAAGTGGGAGGGGGGGAGCGGGGGGGGGTGCTAAGCTATAGCTTGTGTAGCTTATGCGTAAATCCTGCACTGGATGGATGGGTGGATAGACAGATAAAATAGATTGATATATGACAAGATAGATGGATGCATCTAGATAGATAGTTATAGATATATATGAATGGATGGATAGAAAAAAAGATACATACTCACATACACGGGAGGGATGGATAGAGAGAGGGCGAGAGGAAAAAAAAAGAGAGAGACAGAGAGGGAAGTTTATTTTATTCTTCCCTCTTTTAGTGAGCACTCACGAGACGAGGAACGAACCCGCGAAGTGTAAACAATTAGACCAGGGTCCATTCCTCCACCACCCACACCCCCATCACCCCCCCCTCTTTTTCTAATCCTGAATTCTCAATAGATGTGTGTTGTGCTGGATGAGATCACGTGACATTGAGAGGCTTGTTGAGTACGTCTGGGTTTAAGGGGGAGGGGGGGATGATGGTAGTAAACAAATGAGGTCATGACCTACAGGCGAAATGGGTTGATAAAAAAAAGACAAACAACATTCAACAGACAAGGGTGGGGTTTTGTCTTAGTCTGTTGGGAGGGGGTGGTGGTAAGGGGGGGGGGTAAAAGTGTGAGGGGGTATGGTTCATTGTCAGTCATGTCCTTGTATAGACTGGTGTACAGACTGGTGGATAGAGTGGTGTGTAGACTGGTGAATAGACTGGTTGATAGACTGGTGCATAGACTGGTGGAAAGAGTGGTGTGTAGACTGGTGTACAGACTGGTTGATAGACTGGTGCATAGACTGGTGGAAAGAGTGGTGTGTAGACTGGTGTACAGACTGGTGGATAGACTGGTGTATAGACTGGTGTAGAGACTGGTGGATAGAGTGGTGTGTAGACTGGTGTACAGACTGGTTGATAGACTGGTGTACAGACTGGTGGATAGAGTGGTGTACAGACTGGTGTGTGGACTGGTGTACAGACTGGTGTACAGACTGGTAACCACAAAAATATGCCTACCGTATCATACCATACCATACTGTGCTATTATCAAATACTAAATATTACTTTCATCACATACCGTAACAACGTTGTTTAATCACATACCATACCATTATCAATATCCGGACAAAAACCCCCAGCGGACAAAACCCCCACGGACAAAACCTCCAGCGGACAAAACCCCCCATGCTGCGTTATCACATACTGTATTATACTGCGTTAACACATACCGTATCATTTGCTTTTATCACATACCATATCATATAGCGTTATCACATACCGTATCACATGGTGTTATCACATACCGTATCACATGGTGTTATCACATACCGTATCACATGGTGTTATCACGCAAGTAAGGTCCAGCCAACCATTCACGGAGACTTGAAGCCCCTGCGTCGTCAATCTACAAGAGGTTGGTGCCCCCCCCCCATTGAGTGGGATTGTTCTGTGGAACCCCCCCCCCCACCCCTTTCCCCTCGCCACCACATCATTAACAACGAACTGCACATTATTTGTTGCTCCATGTTCAATGCCGTGACGGGTGCGGCGTGAGGATCAAACCGTTGTCTCGACAGAGTCATTACACGGGGGGGGGAGGAAGGAGGGGGGTCAGTCAAAGGTCATGGGTGCATTAAGTACCTCATTGATAGTCCAGTCATTCTTAAAGATAGGATGGGGGGGGGAAATCATGGGATACTGTTAAGATAAAGAATGGAGGGGGAAAGAAAATAAAAGTCTGTTTCCTCAGATGTTTCGCGCACACACACACACACGCACGGACACACACACACACGTATGATCGCACGCACAAACACACACTAACACAATTATTCATAGTTTAGTCCTGTGATTAATGACGTCATCTCGATGATTGCCCCATAAAACTACCCAGAATGCATCACAGATTGATAATGATTAGCCTAATGTATATACACTGTCAGCCAATGGTGGCCTAATGCGTCTTTCATAGCAGCAGATTGGCCCTTTGGCGAGTTTTGTGCTGCTCCCAATTAGCCAGATTTAATATATATATATATATATATATATATATATATATATATATATATATACAGTGGATTAGGCTTAATTTGGGACAGCCGCTTATTTGGGACAAATCTCAAAGAAACCAAACCAAGAAGCCAATAGTAAATGTGTATGTTTAATTGGGACAGCCGCTTAATTGGGACAAAATGCCTCGGTCCCGATGTGTCCCGATTAAGCGGAATCGACTGTATATACAATTTAATCACTTCTAGCCATTAAAATTCTGCTGATATTTTGCGGTTTTTCAAAATATTTTATAACTTTATTAAACAAATTTGAACTTGCCTCTCAACGGCTTTGCACTTCGCCACCCTTGGTATGCACTGCACAATACCGACTATATTGTGATGGTACACTGTCTTAACATGTAGATATTAAGTGTATAAATGCATTCAACGCATATGTGAATAAATACCCCTTTACCGTCTGCCCGAAAAAAAAAAGACTACGCTATAAAAAAAAAAGTTACCCACCCCCCTTCCCAATTTTATTTCTTTAACAGTTCATAATTGAAGAAAATAAGAAGAAGAGAAAAAAACCGTAGAGTCGGGAGGCGGTATTTCAAGGGGATCCATTTCACGGGGTGGCGATAAAAATCCCGTTTGTTACGGTCCAGCGAAGCTGAAACGCGATGAAAGAATTGAATTCCACCAATCATGTTTTTCTCCTCACTTCTTGCCGCTCGAGGGGAGAAAGAAAAATAAAATGCTTAAAAAATCTGGCAGAGACTTTTTGAGCGAAGTGAGTTTTCTGCTCCTTCTTTTCTTTTTTTTCGGGTTTCTCCGGTTGCCACTTGAGAACTCGGATTGGCTTCTAGCCTTGTTTACATGAAACTCGCACACACACAAAAATCTGGCTTAGTGAATGAATGAGGCGCGGAGACAGCGAGCAGGACACTGAAATTGCACTGTCTGGTGGTCTGATTTTCTCAAGACATATTCTTGTTAATTTCATTGTTTCTTTATCCAACTTCCATAAGACCTAAAATGTCAGACGATAAAAAAAGAGATATTAACAATCAGGTTTCTGTATAATTATTTAAAAAAAAAACATATAAAGTTAAAAAATAAAACAAATAATAAATAAATTTAATGAACATATAAAGTTAAAAAATAAAACAAATAATAAATAAATTTAATGAACATATATTGTAAATTCAATAACTCGGTTTACGAATAATTTGGACTTAAAGTATTTTGCAAGGTGAACCTTGAAATACGAAGACCAGACACACATAAACGAAAGGCTAGCTGGACATAAGGGTGATGTTTAGCAGTAAAACTAGTTGCTAATTAAAGTCTGTTTCTTTGTAACGAGTAATTAGGTCATGTTACGTAAAGTATTATATATCTACCGTCATTTCAAACAAAAACATATTAGCATTTGCCCTACTCATTAAAACTTCATTTATTTAAACCAGAGCAAAGAGTTACCTGAAAGAAAATCGATTTCGGCTTTCCTTTGAAGTCCTTAGACGATACCGAGCAGCCGATACCACAGATTTCTCCCCCCCCCCCCCCGTTATCGGCCACCAGCCTTAGTTAAGTAAATAAATTACTTTTTTTTTATTTCCTTGTTTCTTTTGTTGATTATAATATTGATTTAAAAAAAAAAAAGATCCAATAAAACATTGGCTCATTAGGGGTAAGGAATCATTTTTTTTTACTGAAGGCGTGTTTTTTTTTGTGATTGAAAACATTTGGCTATCATTTGGGTTTAAGAGTAGGAAGGGGGGGGGGGAGGAGTTAAATTTAAAAACTTCTCCATCCAGAGACGGACTAAGATTTGTTGAGGCCCTGGGAGCAAAAAGAAAACTTCTGGGCTCTTAAAATACAGGGCGATATAAAAAAAAATGTACATAGTTGAACTTTTCAGGTGTAAAGCTATTCTTTGCGGCCCCTTTTACAATTCCACGCTATTCCTCGTTCGAGCCACATTTGGTCCAATCATTGATTTATAGTAAGCCTATCTAAGAGGCCAGCCACTCTGTATGCCATGTCACAAGTAATGTGCACAGCACACAACAAGGCCAGCCCCTCTGCATGCCATGTCACAAGTAATGTGCACAGCACACAACAAGGCCAGCCGCTCTGCATGCCATGTCACAAGTAATGTGCACAGCACACAACAAGGCCAGCCACTATGTATGTCATGTCACAAGTAATGTGCACATCACACAACAAGGCCAGCCACTCTGTTTTGCAAAACAATAATGGCAGCGGTGTAACACTCGTTGAATTGATGCATCTTTTAAAAAAAAATATAATGAAAGAATTTGGGGGACCTATGGGTAACCTAAAACCTCCCCCGTGAAACGCCCGCGGCGAAGCGTGGTGTAAACACATTCCTTAGATTTGTATCGAAAGTTTTGCATTTATTTTTCTTTTCCCCACAGAGATCATGTGTCACGGGCTGAAAATTGCAGATTTTTAAACCACTCTAGGACACACTAAAATACAAATGTTTTAGAAGGTGGGGGATGGGGATGTGTAGGGGTGGGGGTATACGTTGAAACCAAACATTAAAAAAAATAGGTTATTATTTTTAATATATATATATATATATATATATATTCCATCGTGACTCAAAGCCAAAGTCATTCTAATGCAAGGGTGGGCAAAGTTTTTGAATCGCGGGCCACATTGTTTTCGTAAATTTGGCCGGCGGGCCGGACCAAGATCAGATTGATAAGCTCTCAAAGTAAACACAAAAAGGCTAGTGTTGTGATTTTCCCTGAAACGGGTGGCGCGGGTACCGGCGGGCAGGATTAAACTGTCCGTTCGGGCCGCAGTTGCCACTCTATAGAGTTCATACGAATAGCGCGTCCAAGCGAAGTACCCAGTTTATCAACGGCCACATTAAAATAAAATAAAAAAAATTAATTAAAAACATTCCAGTTAAATGAACGACACAATTTAGTTCCCATGTCCTTCTCTATAGGTTTCAAACTGTTCATATTGTTTAAACGTTATACTAATCGCTGTACTCATATGAACAGAATATGACTAAGTCCAAATAGTGCTCGCCTATCTTTTCACTCGTATTCTAACTGACTTTTCATGACTGTGGTCGACTCTCAACTGTCCATCTCAAAGGTCTGAGAGAGCAACTTTCTACTCATGGTCAATACTGAGCCCTGGATTGGTCACCACTATAACCTTTGCTGACCTTTTAAAGTTATTAGTTAACACACAATCAGTTTGTGGACAAAAAAACATATAGGGGGGGGTATATCATTGACCAATACACAAAAAAGTTTTTATTAAAATGCACTAAAATAGATCGGATGGTCGAGTGGTGTAGATGCTCGACTGTCAATCTGAGAGTCCTTGGATCGAGCAGCGGTAAGAACCAACGGGGAATTTTCCCAGGTCCTAGCGAAAGTTGGTTAAAGTCCCACAAGTCCACCCAGCTTTAAATGGACTAACCTGACTTATGTTGGGGAAGTAAAGGCCGCTGTGCGTTGTGCTGACCGCACAATCCCTTTACAGGCACTTAGCTATTTGAAATATGGGGCCCATTATACGTCCAGATATTATATGTCATTGCCAAATATTTAAGTGTGCATGACCACTGCTTACTCTGACAATTTTTGGGCCCCCCCCCCAAGAAAGTGGGGGACCCTAAGATATAGCTTGTACGTACATCCTGCACTGCATTTCAAAACAAGTGTGAAGATGATGAAACTTTGGTGGGAGGGGGGAAAGGTTCGTCTATGTACTACTGTAAACTAGGTCAACACATTATAGGGCAGCCATGCGACACCAGACATTGTCGGACAGCTTTTTGAGCCCTTAGAGGTCACACCCTTGCGAGAGTTGACTGTTGACCTCATTTGGAAATGATACCAAGTCGTATGAGAAGTTTGAAAAAAAAAAGAAATATTTGCTGAAATGTTTTACTTGTGTAGAGATTAGTGGATTGGATTAAAAATTAGAAATGGATGTTTAAAACTGAAAACATGTTGCATTTTCCCTATTAGAATTTTCAGTGAGACTTCCTTTAATTAGCATGTGACGAGCATCTTAGCGCACGCCTCAGACCCCCCTCCACCCTTCCCCCCCCCTCCACGCGCTATGGACAGCATGCAGATACGTAGGAGATTAAAGTCAGAGGTGTGACCTTACAGGGGAGGAAGAGGCGATGCGCGGGGGGGGGGCTTCTAGGTCATCATTAAAGTTCCCTCAGCCCAATAGGTCCTCGGGGCAGATGAAGTGTAAGAACATGAAAGGATTGCCGTGTGTTAGCACGACAACCCAGCCACATTTTACTTCACCAATCAAAGCCAGGCACCCATTTCAACCTGGGTGGACTTGAGGGGAGGGGGGTGGACTTGGCTCACA
>JAGDYQ010000250.1:1053047-1151275 GCA_021962125.1 Bulinus truncatus
ATATTACTATTAACAATTTTCTAGTCAAATCGATGTTTCCAGGTAGCAGTTTTGGTTTGTTACCATTTTGAAAAAAAAACTACACACACACACACAAACCTCTACTAGCAGCCAAAAGTCAGATCTTGTGCGAGTGTTTCGATTAGTATGTCATTGCAGCGAAACAGACACAGACTTCGCAAGGGTCTAGATACCGAAGTTTCGGGGCCAATAACTAAAGAGTCTCCATCAATACGACTGCACATAATTATCATCCAGTGTTTTAGCCTTTCGAGCACTCCATTTATATTTGACCTCAGTGACCGTATCTGTCATTGGTTGGGGTAGTGTGGGCGTCGTCAAGCTAGCCAACCAACCAGAGACGTTCTTATAGGCCTCGTGACATTTGGGGGGGGGCCCTAGGCTAAGCTATATTCAGAGGCGCTAATCAAAAGAACAATGAAGCCCAACGGTGAGTTACATTGAAGGACCCTAGGAAAATACGCTGTCAATGTCGCTGCCATCAAATTCTGCCCCCCCCCCTCACAATCTCGGGCAACAAGGGCCCTGAGACCACCTTTATTTTATGTAACGGCAAAGAAAAGGTCAAGTTGGAGTCCCCCCCCATCCACCCCCTCGCATTCAAGGAAGGGGTCCCTAAGCAGACGCCCATTTCGTCATTCTATTAGAACGGCTGGACACCAGTGTCCCCCCCCCCATGGTGCCTATTCCACAGCCATTGCACTCTCGTAGACTATGTGGAAATACTAAGAAGAAGGCCATATCATATTAGAGAAGGCCATAGTCTATAAGAGAAGAAGGCCATAGACCAGGGCTTCTTAAACTTTTGTAATTCACGACCCCATTTATGATTGCGAGTTTCTTGACGACCCCATACAAATATAAAAGAAAAAATAAATTAATAATTTACAAGTTAAAAAAACATTTTCTGTTAAATTGTATTTTTATCTCTCGCGACCCCAGAACTTTGCTACGCGACCCCAAATGAGGTCGCGACCCATAGTTTAAGAAGCCCTGCCATAGAACATAAGAGGCAAACGCATCTCATCAATACCGGGACTTAAAAAAACTGGTTTTACTGGCCAGGGGAGATAATCGTCCACTCAAAATATAAAGTTTCCCAGAAGAGTTACATCTCTCTCACAGTCATATGTTTTTTTTTTGAAGATTTGGCGACAGAGCCAGCCGTTTTGACAGTGGGTTTTTTTTTTGAGGGGGTGGGTGGGTGAGGGAAAGGGGTGTGGAAGGGTTATTTAGATAGTGATATCATGAGGGTTCCAATTGATAGTCATGTAATTAGATTTACAGTAGACAAGTTTTATATTTAGATTACAGGAGATAGTCATTCAATTACATCAGATATATACATTATATATATATATATAGTGTTGACTGTACGACTGGCCACATTGTACCACTAAGATTAATTCTGGGAAACTACACAGGGCCAATAATACTTTAAAACATTATGGACGCTGGTGTGTCTCTAACCCAACAGAGAGACAAGTTCAACCTTTGACCCTGACCTCTCCGTAAGTTACACCTTTGAAGGAGCTGATATGGGAGGCTGTATGTGGCGGGTGGACAGCATAACTAGGTGTATGTCATAGTCAGGACATAAATAGAAATATCTTTTTTTTTTAAACCTAAAATAGATGCACCTGGGTTTTGCCTCAGTGGATATTAAAAGTGGCCGGAAAGAAATCGAAGTTATCAGAACACTGTGTTAGATGATCAATCACACCATAAAATTTCACCTGGATGAGAAAGAAACAAGTAGCGGGCGGGGAACCGCAAACCGGATATCAATCAGTCCGGCGAGCTTTTTTTTACTGTTCATTTAGTTTACTTTCACCTATCATCATGTGGAGCACAGTATTTAATAAAGAAAACTTACGAAGAAAATTAAAAGAAAGAAAAAAAAATTTACCCATAAAAATAATGAACACTTCCAGTGAAGTTAAGACATAATTTATTACCTATAGATAAGGTTATGTGTCAAAGGTCAAATATATACACATAAATCGAAGTGATTTATACAAATGTCAAAACAAAATTGTAAAAAAAAAAGGGGAATACAAATTTTTTCTGTAAGCCACCATATTAACTGTTAACGAACTATTAGTTAAAAACAAATATGTCACAAACAGTACTTTTAGCTTGTATGTAAGGGACATAACTGATTGTACATTTTTTTTTCTAATATTTATTAGCTTAAAGCAAATATCATGTTGTACCTTGCTAGTTCAGGTACAGCTTTAGCCTGTGTCTGTGTGAAAAAATATCCCCGGTTATATATATATATATATATATATTAAGCATAACAAGTGGCTCTAATCCACGTGAGAAGGTTTCCACATTCTTCTAGTCTGTAATGGGCTGATGTGTCCCTGTAAAAAAATGTAATACAAAAAATAAATGTCATAGAATGTGTTGGATTGTTTGTATCAAATGGCAGATAAAAATTAAAAAAAAAAAAAAGCAAAAACTTTAAAAATTTAAAAAAAAAAAAAAAAAATTTAAAAAAAAGGAACAATACGCTTTACACCGTTTGGCCATTTGTCCACCCACTTGACATAGCATAACTTTCAAGGACAGTTTTTAGCATAATTAAAGATAAATTCGGACCACAAAAAAAACCTAGCCTAAAAATGTCTGACTGTAACAGAATGTCAACACTTAGAAGGACGAATTCATTAATCTAAAAATTAACCACAAAATGAACGTACAACTTAATAGTGTCCAATCTATATAAATAATTACCACCCAAACAAAATGGGCTTTAATGAAAACACACAAATTATCTCCCAAATTATTACTTCAAACTCTAAGATGCCATCCAAAAAAAAAAAAAAACATTAATACAAAGCATAAACTTCCGAATAGGAATACAAGTAACAAAATGACAATCTTCACTTTATGTGTAATGATTCCAAAAACTGAAAAGTGTTAAGGTTAAACATTTTTTTTTAAGCTTATTTAAATCAAAATTTGTAACTATGATTTCGATGCATCTAATATAATCAGCAAAATGTGACAGATGGACAAATCCAAATAATTAAAAACTATTAGTTATTAGATGTGGAAAAATTGAAATTAGACAAGTTATATAAAAACTGCCATATTTAATTTTAAAAATTACTATTCATGCAAAGCTGATCCAAAAAGAAATTTGTAATTTACCTTACCATAATTCTTCAAATAATAATTTTTCTTTCATTATCATACAATGACTATTGGTACAATATTAGTGAAAATAATGTGAATATTCCAGGTTAGATTTTAAATATAGATAAATAGGTTTTTAGATAGGGAATATCCTCATATTGAAATCATCTCAGCCAATTTGTTAGTTGAACCATTACTGGGTTAGTTTTAAAGAATTTTTTTATATTCATTAATAGAAGGTTGATCTGGTTTAATAATTGTACATGTCAAGGCCATCCATAAACGGAGAGGACAATTAGAACATCTTCATGTTAAAGAAATATGTGTGAATAAAAAAAGAAGCATTCTCCTAATTTGGAGCTTTTAGACATAATTTTTCATAAATGTTTTCTTCCCATTTCATTTGCATCTGTTCGGGTTTCCTGTGCTCCAAAAAGTTTCATTTTTTACCCAACTAGGAGGTGATTTAACCTGTTTTACAGAACTCCAAGTGTGGACTTTTACAATAGCCTTAAAATAACTGAACATTTTCAAAAAAAAGAACATTCTCATAACTTTGTAAGATATAGCTTTAGTTGAAACAATTTTATAGCATAATACAAAATATCATTTCCATAAATGGTTTTATCCATGAGAAAAAAGAAATCCAACATAAGCCAAAAGAAGAACATAAAAAAATTTGGCAAAAAAAAAAGGGTTGATATTATATATCAACTTTTATGGATGACCTTTTATTTTACATTTAAACAGCCACTAACCCCAAACTGTCTTATTTATCATTAAGTAAGTGCATTTAGTTCAGCTTAGATTTTATAATACAATTTATATGAGCAATGGGAACTCAACTCTTACATGTCATGTGACATGATTCACATGGGTCATTGATAAGTTTTTTTAATTTAAAAAAGTGTCCTGATCATGCAAAAGATTTCGTGTGATGTGAATATACGCATCACAAAACAATAATTGCTGATCTGCGCAGCATTGGCTTTCAAATAGAACAAATCTTAACAATACACTTCAAAGAAACAATGTTCAAGAAAGCAAACAAAATGAGGGCAAATGTTTGAACCTACAAAAAAAAAAGTGCTTATGGTATTGGTCTATGTCGCAGTGAGCTTTGAAATACACTTTTTTTAATGGGACAAAGTCTGCTCCTATTATCTCCGTCCGCTGCCATGTCAGATTGGCATGACAGACATGGATTTCCTGACATGCATCAGGTACCACTTGTGAGTGACCCCTGAGCTTTACTCCAGGTGTGGTGAGACCCTGGCATGCTTGACACAAACAGTACTTTTAGCCAGTAATTAAGAGACATAACTGATTGCATGTTTTTTTTTTAATATTTATAACTTAAAATGGATAATTATTGGCTTAGATTCAAACAAAAAAATATGTGCTTTAGTTATTAAAAACTTGCAATCGCTGATGAAAATGTATACTGAAAAATCCCAGAGATTTGTACAGCTAATTGGCTGTTATTACATGTGATAACTACAAATGGTTATAACAAGCATGATCAGGTTAGCTTTAATCACCCATCACTACAGCCAAATATCTCTTGAAGTTTTAAATAGTGAAATATGGATAGAAGAAATATAATAAAATTATGAAAAAGGAATTTCATTTTCTGTTCGAAATTTACAGAATATGATTGTAAGGAAAATCTTTGTTTAAAAAAACCTGTCGAGCACAAAAGTGAATCGATGATTAAATTTTTAAATTTCAAAAACTTTGAACAAAGAAAGTCAAAACAATGCTGAGTTCAAACATCTTACAGCGATGGAGAGGGGCTATAAAAAATGTAAACAACAGTTACCAGTACCAGTAACTGAGATTCACAATAAAACAGGGGCAGGCCAGAAGAGAAGTGTGGAAAGAGTTTTCACAATGTGGGACACACATGGAGCAGACTAAGCAAGTCATATGGATTATACCATGTCCAGTGATGCTGATTCCCAGTGAAGATAACAAAGGGAGGGAAAGAACGCAATACCCTATGTAGCTATAGTTATTAAGCACTCAGTTACTAAGCCTGTTAATACTCTTGCTACATGAGAATCTGGTTTCTACTCTATAGGAAGGTTCACCCAAATCTATACTGACTATTTAAAAAGTCTCCATCACCAGTGAAAAACAAAAGCCACAAAAAAATAAAAACCAGACTCGAACTGAAAGCCTTACGTAACGTCAGCCCCCAAAAGTGGCTCTTAAAACTCGTAACCCTGGCGTTTACCACAAGTTTCAGTTGTACTGACCTGATTGCTGGACAACTTTCTTTCCACCACCTGGTGATAGTAATAAAAAAAGTTTTTCTTCAGTTGTGTTCAGAAAACATGAGCAGATCAATTTCTAATTATGTTAAACTTTTATTTATTTTCAGCTAATGCAACTATACTATAGATTTAAACACTTATAAAATCTTACACTTTACAGAGTAGTGTACTGGTTATACTCACTAAGAAGTAAAATTTTCTCAGAACTATGTGCTCCTTTTTAATACTGTGTTTTATTGTTATGGCTAATTTTTCATTTTTATTGTTTTTCTAACAAATGTACACATTTTAAGCTTTTAAACTTACTTTATCAAAAAACTTGGACAATTTCACAGCATTTGTAGAGCCTGGAGCTAAATATTTAGGTTGCCAACTGTCCTGTAAATACAATGAATCAATTTATAATATGTAAAAATGTTATAATATGAAACTATCCACTGTAAAAATGTTCCAACGACCAGGAATGGTATAATTTAATGTGTTTATGTGAATTTTTCTTCCATGGATTATTAAATTCTAAATGTGCATAACTTTCGGAGTGTGAGTAGCGATGTCTGTTTCATTTCTTTTTTCTCTGCGTAGATAAAAGAAATGCAGAGAAACTTAACTTTCAAACACAGATACTAATCTCACATGAAATCTAAAAAATCTACATAAGGGCAACATAATTAATATCATAACTATAATACAGTAATTTAAAAAAAAAATTAACACACCAAATTAAACTCATCTGCACCACATTCCTCTGCTATGTGGGATGATCGTAAAGTATTCTTTTCTCTCAAAATCTGAGCTGAATCTACTTTTGTACCTATAACTAAAATTGGTATTTGGTTGCCGGCAAACTTTTCTGGGTCAAAGTCATACCTGATGAAAAAAAAAATGCATTTGAATTTTAAAGTAATGAAATACAAAAAAATATGCCTTTACCAATGAAAGTGAAAAATGTTGGATCTGAACTTCATCCATTTCATAAGCCTTTTCAAGCATCTACTGTCTAGATAATATTTCCACCTTAATATAATGAAAATTGAATTCATCCCTTTCATGTTACAGTGAAACCCAAATTTCAAAATGATGTGACTGGTGATTGATAATTATCTTGGGTTTCTAGGACTAATGTTAAAAAAGTATTAAAAAATAAAATATAAACAAAATATATATTAAATCCTGTCATAAGTTTATAAAGAATGGAAGGTGTAAGTGGAAGATGGAGAAGGAGGAATATTGGATTAAACTTCATTTGCAGCATTCAATTCAAAATTGTAAAAACAGTCTATTAAAGCCATGCCATCATGGTAGTGAGTGAGACTTTTATGGTTTTCTCCATTTCAAGGGGAGTTTTAAAAGCTTTTCTCTCTCCAACCAAAGGCAAACACCTTAAATGAATACCATTTAAACAATGACAAAGAAAATACTTCTTGTAAAATTAGAAGAAAAAAAAAATCATCTAAGATTCTGAGACTGCAGCTTCAGACAACAAAACATACAGCTAGCAGAGATGGGGTACTTGGTATTTGAACCTCGGGTACTTGCACAAGCATGGTCAGTACTTGGGCCAAATAGTGATGAAGCATAAAAAAAATGATGTGCATTGAATTCTTCGGTAGCATTTGGATTTCGAGGCAAACTGCTTTTTATACATGTATGTACCATTTCTTAGCTTGATCAAATGCAACACATTAATCTTATAATGTAAAAAATTCATAACATTTTATGAGCTATATACATGGAGTTCTCTATATACATGGAGTTCTTTAAATACATGTCGTTCTCTATATACATGTAGTTCTTAGAAGTAGAATGTTTAAAAATTCTATACAAAAATAGTAACAGAAAAAATAAATTGGTTTAGCATTTAAGTGTTATACAATACATACCCATTTGTTGGTTTAAAGTCATCTTTGCTTAAGGTTTCTGCCAACCATTTTTGCAAATTTTGATGGGATTTACGGTTAGTTAAATCGTGTACTAGAATTATACCTGTAGATTGCAGATATGAAAAATAACTATGAATAAAAGATATATCTTAAAATAAAATGATCATTAATATACAAAGAGTTTGAAACATTTATTAATACAACTACAAATTTTTCCTGAGATATGTTTCTAGTGTGAGACAAAAGAAAAATGAAGAGTAGTCATTTTTGTTACTACATGTAACTTTATATCACAAAAAATTGACAACCATACTTTCCTTAACAGATTTAGAACTACAGGCGGCCCTCGACTTTCACACATTCTACTTTCGCACAATTCACTATTTAGAACATTTTAAAAAAATATATTTTTTTAAATGTGTTTTTAGAATCATCCATAAAAGCGCTAGTGAAGCATTTTCAGTAATTTCCGACTGTTTCCGTACACACGGTCTACGGAATTTGCGGTCTATACCCGGTCTTTCTCCGCCTTTGTTGTTCCCGAAGCAATCGTTTTTGTAATGTCATGATCGCCATTTTGAAAGTGATTTAGTTGGTTATTTACTGTTTATGTTATTAATATTTCCCTCTACTTTTGAACATTCAACATTTGCACACACTTTTAGGAACCAATTAAGTGCGAAAGTCGAGGGCCACCTGTATATGGTTACATTAAATAAATTCAATAAAAAATAAATGTTTGACCTTGAACTTGATGATAAAAAATTGATCTGCTATTAGCATGACTGGCAGCACCACCTATATCCCACAATTCAACAAAGAAATCTTTCTCTGAAGGTGTGCCTGCTCTGTATTCATGTAACTGGAGGCAAAAAAAAAAAAATTAATGGCTAATTAAATGATGTCAATACAAGGCAAAGTATTTATTTCATAAACTTGATCATAATAAATCAGCACAACCAATGCTATAATAAAACAGAACAACTAATCTCCAGTTATCAAAAGTTGACCTACTTTCACTTCCACTGAGCAGCCGATTGTTGCTGTTGGGTTGTAGCAAGGCTCATTGTGGCATATGAGATGGACTAAAGAAGTTTTTCCAACACCTGAAGATACAATACAGTATCAGTAAAAAAAGAAAATATTAAGGAATATTCTAAAACACAACAAAGCTACTGTAACATGACAACATCTATCCATTGAAATGTAAAACATTAGAACAATTGCTATTTTAGATTATTTAATGAATGACTATATACATGTTAAATAATGATAAAAAAAATGTAAAATAATAACTTGACAGGTGCTTGATTTAAATTTTAAAGAAGTTTATGACACAACTAAATCTAACTTAAAATATAAATTAATTGCGTTAATATAGATTGCCTCTGCATATTTTTGTGTAAGAAATTTTTTAAAGTTAATAATCAATTTTTTAATTTTTATACAAATACTTCATGAAACCAGATTTTGGCTTGAGGGTAATGCAGTGTTTTCGACAAGATGACAATTCAAGATACTAGTGACAGTGACAATTGAAGCTACCAGTGACAGTGGCAATTTAAGATACTAGTGACAGTACTGACTGGCAAGCTTGTGACTAGAAAAAGTGCACACATTTATATTTTTGTTTAAATTTTTTATCTAGGGTGTTCATTTGTGCCTAATCCTTCCCATCTGTCAGAACCCAAAATGTTAAAGGATGGTCTGTCATCCTAAGATGCTGAATCTGATGACTATATATAAATGTAAAGAGCTATACAATGTAAGACTAATGTTGAAAAAGAGTTTCAAAAGTTTTCATATCATACATAAAAATATATAAATAAATCAATCATTGATTAAATGATAGATAGGTGGGAATCCAATACTGGCAATACTGAAATAGTTAGATTCTAATACAATTACAAAGATATGAATATTAAAACTATTTTGGGTGCACTATTTATTGAGCTTAAACCTATACATTCTTTTTCTCTAAGCATATAATATTCCATATTTAATTATGTATGTTATGAGCATACGTGGCCGAATCGAAAGAAACAACAATTGACACTGTTCATTGTCAATGAGACGAAAACTGTCTTACAAAAGTAACTAAACACGTAACTCACCTGTTTCTAAAAAAATAGCATAACATGTAACGGTTTTTAGTTTAGCCCTAAGAAAATCTGCAAACATTTTTAACGTTTATCAAATGTTGATTCAAATGATTTATTTAAGATCCTTACCGGAATCTCCTACAACGAGAACTTTCACTTTATCAATATCAGCCATTTGACGATTTGTATTGTTGTTTTAGTATTGGATATTCCCGAAATCGTATTTCCGGGTGTGTGGCACTAATATTTAGCTCAGTATTGCCAAAATGGATTTTGTAATACAATGTTTTAATGAAGGAGGTAATTTTATTTTAAAATTATTTTTGCGTTACATAAATTGTGTAATTACGAAACATTATGAAAACGTACATGGTATGTTTTTATTTAATAAAAATTCAAACTAATTCGATTTTCTTAACAATGTAATATGATTGTTATGTGTGTTTTGCGAGCAGAATCTTAGCACATCAAGCTCATTATTCGAAATCCTGCATCAGTGTCTTTTAGAAATGTCTGGCCATATACGTTCGCCATCATCTCTTGGCACAGCGGTTGTGGAGCATCACATATTGTCATATTCTATAAGATTTTGACAAAAATAATTCTACAGATGAATAACAGTAAAACACTGAAATACTTCAATTAACTTCAAATTACACGTCATAATGTGTATTGTATGATTTATTTAATCATTATTATTATTTGTTTGGCTGTTGCTGCAAGTCAAGAAAAACAATCAAATCGATTTAACGTCTAAACCTTCTTTGTTGTATTATTTCCCTTTACACATTTAAAGGGCTTTGATTATGTTTTAAGAAGGTTCGAGTTGATCATCGCACGAGATCCATCTTAATTAATCTGTAAATGAAAAATACCATAAGTGTACAACATAGTCAAACTGACAAGATTTGTCTGGCTAAAAAAAAAAATGAAATTATATGTTAATATAGTTTAAAAAAAAAACAACTAAACTATATTTGGCTACCAGCCGTATCATAATTTCTGACCATTTTTTTAAATTTCTTCATCTTATTCACACATTGATAGTTGTTTGTTTTCTTTTCTTCTTTTCTCTATCGTATGTGTGTCGTGTATTGTTAACTGTTAAGGGTTGCCAGTTTAGTTGTTTTCATCTAATTATAACCAGCGCTGGGCAAAAGTTAACTCAAAAGTTTAACTATTTTTTTTTTATTTTTTTTGTTAGCTAACAACTAAAACGTTTAACTAAAATTATTGAGTTACTTTCAAAATATTTTCACAGTACACAATTATACTAAAGGTTTTGTTTCATATCCAAGTAAAGTCTATAATTTACGTAACGCAACCAGGCCAGTAGCGTGCAGGGGGGGCAGGGGGTCGCCCCCCCCTTGCGTTTTGTCTGGCCCCCCTCTGCTTATTTTTTCTACTTAGCCTGGCCCCTGCTGTAGAATGCCTGGCCCCTGCTGTAGAATTTTCACGCTGCGGGGCTGAACGCAACGTTGTCATAAATTTGTTGTCTTTCTATGAAAGGGGAAATGGGTGTCATGCACACACACACACACACATATACACACTAGGGCTCGATTTACCGCAGGGGATGCCCCCGGCACTGAGACCTGTCATCCCCGGCTCTGCTTTAGCTAATATATCCCAGCGGGAGATGAAATCATAGACATTTATCCCCGGCTTTGCTGAAATTTTTTTTTTCATCCCCGGCACTGGTTTTGTCTTAAATCGAGCACTGATACACACACAGACACACACACACACACACACACGTGTATATTGGCCCACTGCTCTGTTAACAACTAAAGGAGTTAACTGCTGCACAAACACTTCTGAATTTCTGACCTTTGCACTTTAAGGCCAGACGGACAGTTTGGGTTTGTGTGGGAAGCAAAAAGCCCAGGCCACCGTTACCTTTACCCCCTTATACTTGGGGCCCTCTAACAAACGTTTAATTTTGTTACAGTAAGAAGACGACTCAAAATTTCTTTCTCCTGTCGCGGGCATCCATTGCCACTCACTGATAGCATAGAGCCTTCAATAGAGTATTATAACCAGTAGGTTTTCAATCAACTGATGACAGTTACATGAGTGTAATGGTGACGGCTTTCATTACAGGTTTCATTACAGTCGTTTAGTAGATACATTTCTCAGTTACGGAATTAGATAAATTTGCCGTCTACAGAGATAGAGAAACCTATCCATTTACAGAATTAGAGAAATCTGTCCATTTACAGAATTAGAGAAATCTGTCCTTCGCAGAATTTAGAGAAATCTGTCCATTACAGAATTAGAAAAATCTGTCCATTTACAGAATTAGAGAAATCTGTCCATTTACAGAATTTAGAGAAATACTGTCCATTTATAGAATTAGAGAAATATTAACATTTACAGGCGCAAAAATTGACAGATACAAATTGACAGACGCATAGATCGACAGACACATACACTGACAGACGCATACATCGACAGACACATACATTGACAGACGCATACATAGACAGACATTATACATTGACAGGTGCATACATTGACAGACGCATACATCGACAGACGCATACATCGACAGACATTATACATTGACATACGCATACATTGACAGACGCTTACATTGACAGACTCATACATTGCATACATTGACAGACACATACATCGACAGACACATACATTGACAGAAACAATGAAATGGCCAGACTCCTACCTTGGACGCCACATAAATAGACAAACAAGAAAGACAGACAACTAAAGACACATACAGACAACCTAAGTGTGTAACACACGCAGGCAACAACAAACTTATTCCGTTCCGTTCCATTTTGTTCATTTCTTTGTTTGAGGTAACCAGGTGAGATGTTCATATTCCATTTTTTTTTTGAACACGACGTGAAAAAAAACGGGGGGACGGGGTAAGGGAGGGGCGGGGAGGGGGTAATCAAACTTTCTTTCTTCGTCTCTCTCTCACTCTCACTCTCTCTCTCTCTTTCTCTCGCCCACCCCTTAATCACACACAGAGACACACACACACACACCACTTCAATCACAGTGCTTACACTTCCATTAAACCACTCACTCTTCCATTACCCCACTCACTCTCAACGCACACATGCACACTAATCACACACACGCACACGCACACACATACACACACGCACGCACCTTTCCAAGTCAACACTAGCCCTCTGTCTCGCATCAATTTTTATTGTGTCTCATGTTCTCAACAAATGACATCTAAACACGGGCGGCCCTGCACACAGTTTGCTTTCTGTTTTCTTCTTCTCGTCGGTCGAGCCGTGGGCCGAGGGCGGGTCGATACGCGCGTGAATCCTTTGAAGTTTTTTTTGTTTTTTTTTTACTTTTCTTTTATCCACGTGACGGTTACGGTGGCTAGGCCGTCCGTCGTGATTGGACATTGATTGAGCAGACGATGATGATTGTGCTGACATGATGGTGGGGTGGAGTGGGGGTGGAGGTACCTTATGGGGTTAGGGGGGTACTAGTCTGTGAGGGTGGTAAACACATCGCGCTCGCACGCACGCACGCACACACACATTCTCAGTAAATTCTCACTCATAGATGACTTCAACAATGTGTGGATAAGAAAATATGAGGGGAGTGGGGAGGAAGCTTCAGTTATATTTGGGTTTCCTCCACCTGTGCGGAGTGCATGAAGGTGGACACAGGTCACTTGCTTATAGCTGAGGATCGAACCCGTGACCTGAATCAAAGCTGATCGGGCTCGCGTCATCATTACCACGGTGTAACACAGCAGACATGGGCGCTGTCGTCAAATACAGCCCCAGATGTCAAATACAGCCCCAGATGTCAAATACAGCCCCAGATGTCAAATACAGCCCCAGATGTCAAATACAGCCCCAGATGTCAAATACAGCCCCAGATGTCAATACAGCCCCAGATGTCAAATACAGCCCCGGATGTCAAATACAGCCCCGGATGTCAAATACAGCCCCGGATGTCAAATACAGCCCCGGATGTCAAATACAGCCCCGGATGTCAAATACAGCCCCGGATGTCAAATACAGCCCCGGATGTCAAATACAGCCCCGGATGTCAAATACAGCCTCGGATGTCAATATTTATTTCTTTGTCCCTTCCTATCTTCCTCCCCCCCCTTTCCAGTCCCCCCACCCCCCATCGTTGTACCACATGAATAAAATCAATACAAACATGAACTCAATTCCGCCATTCCCCCGGGGTCTCAGTTTGATAACTAAACAAATCAGGTCACTGGACAAACTATGGGAAGTCCGCAAGGATTTCACAGATTTGGGCATCGGATGCTGTGACTTAACGAGAGAGAGAGAGAGAGAGAGAGAGAGAGAAAGAGAGAGAGAGAGATAGAGAGATAGCGTCCTTGGTTACAGAAAATGTTTTCCACGATAGAGTATAGGAGGCCGGTAAATTGAATGAGAGAAGAAAAAATAAAACCCGGTAAATTTAAAAGAGATAAGCTGGAGAATTTTGAATCTACAACAACGGGAAGTTTTTGGAGACCGATACGTAACGTAGGTAAGGACCAAAATGGCTAAATTTAAAAACAATAAACGGTAAAGTTTAGGGAACAAAATCAAAATTGAAAGACTTGAGTGGTGAATGATTTAAAAAAAAAAAACAACTAAATAAATCAGACCGCCTTGTCGCCAAGGAAGGGGGAATCGGGAAGGGGAGAGGGCGAAGAGATTTCTGTGTTTTTGCTCCACTCACTCATTACCTTTCACTCACTCTCTCTCTCTCTCTCTCTCTCTTGCCCTCTTTTAAACTGTAACCAGGGCTGCCGTAATTAAGGAGGCAACCACCCCCCACCCCTAATCGCTGAAGGGATTCGTTAGGTATTCTCATTACATGCATTTATTTTGCTGGATTACTGATGGAAGGGTATACTTGTGTGTGTGTGTGTGTGTGTGTGTGTGGTGGGGGGGGTAGTGTTATTCCCCGTCCAGAGACCCTAGATTTTTATGATGACTGTCTTCCTAGCTTTGGTAAACATTGTGTTTCACTGTTTATCTACATTTCACTATATTTCTGTAAAAATGTCACCAAGTTTTTAATTTACTAACGAACGCAGTGAAAACAGTAAGAAAACGAAACATATATATATATATATATATATATATATATATATATATATATATATATATATATATATATATATATTCAAACAAATTTGTCAGACGAAACTAATTCTTTGCCGCAGACGACTGTCTTGTACGGCCTGACATTACCGTTGTGACACTGACCGGTGATGCCTTTACCAGGGGTCAGCAGTGTCCAAGTATGCACCGCTGTGGCACTGATCGGTGATGCCTTTACCGGGGGGGGGGGCAGCAGTGTCCAAGTATGCACCACAGGGGGTTAACGGGAAGCGGTAACGTCTCTCAAACAAAACAACCTCATTGGCCAGAACAAAGTGAACGCGACTTGCACGTGCTATTTGTCACACCTAATATGAGATTCTCCGTGATAATGTTTATGGTTAGGTGAAAAAAAACATATCTCATTTCCAGCCCCCCCCTTCCCCCACCCTCCAAAGCTAAGGGACATAAGGGTATCGCCCGCCCCCCCCCCCTCCAGTTGCGGCCAAAACAGTTTCGCGGTTTCAATTTAAACTCTTAATTTTGTTTTCCTCAGACGACGACATTTAGCGCTTGTTTCATTTCATCATCAAAATGAAAATACCCTCCTCCTCCTCCTCCCCCAGTTTATCTTCACTACCGTAATATCTCTCCCCCCTCTCCCCCACTTAGTGTTTCCCTGTGCAACACACAGGGGGGTATAAGTAAACACCATAATTTTATCAGTGGCTGCTTTAATCTCCGCCCCTGATGCGCATTAGTGACAGACTGCTGTGCGGATATAAAAAAAAAAACAAGGGAGTTAAAAAAAATTAAACAAAACACACAAAAAAAAAACCCGAGTTGCGTTTTCCTTTGATGTGGAAAGATATGCCGCGAGGTGGCGGGGTAGAAATGGGTGAAACGAACTGTTACATTGATTAACATATTTGTTTGTTGCGTCGTCTGCTTCCCCCCCCCTCCTTGGCTAGCGTACTGTAAGCAGAGTTGCACGCCCTTTGCTTCAACTCTGCTCGCTCTTTTTCTCTCTCTCTCTCTCTCTCACCGGTACAGTTTCAGGCTTCAGCCCGCGATTCGTTTCCGAGCGTCAAGTTTTAATGTTGATGCCCTGGCTTGGCAAGTTGATGATTTATATTCGAGGGTTAAATTGTTTTAGTTTTGTAATTTAATCGAAATATTGTGGAATGGATTCGCTATATAAATACCAGTTCCGCAGCAGACTATAACAATAAGTATCCTCTGCCGCCCGACCCATTTTCTACCCAATCTCGCAGCCAAAATAATAATTTTTGAAAGCAACGCCCCACACCTCGCTCCCTCCCTGCCGCACTCAAGAAATAGTAGCTACATTATTTAATTTTTTCAAAGTTCTTTCAAGTTAATACGTTTATTTATTTATCATAAAAATTGGCGGCTGCATTTCTCGTTACATATTACCAGTAGCCAGTTAGCCAGGTTTTTCTAAAAAAAAAAAAACAACTTCTGCATTCTTTACGTTGTTTAAAACAAAAGCATGCCACATTGCCTTGGCTTCTTATAACTTTTTTGTGAACACGAAAAACCCAGATGATGAAGAAACGCAAGAGAGTTTAAAAAAAAAGAAAGGATTTGTTATACTCATTGAATAAACAAACAAGGGGAACCACTCGCCGAGTGTTTAGTTCTAAGTATTTCGCAGTTAACATCCATCTCCCCGTTTTATAGGCTCTGAAATTTCTCGCTCGCTCATTCTTTCAAGTTTCTAGTCATTGGATATTTTTTTATTCCTTTTTTTTTACACAACACGTTGCTTCGCAGTTAAACCGTGCACACCTCTGACACAGCCAGCTATAGACTCTCTAATCCAAAATGAGAGGATGTCTGTTGCACGCCCTCCTTGATCTCAACCGGTCCATAGGTCGAACTAATCACGTCATACATTTGGATCAGTTGAGCTCTGGTGACGTTCATTTACAAATTACAGACACTGGGCAGCATCGAGCGATCTATTTAAAACGTCCGGGTTTTACCGATAATGACGCGAAGACGGTCGCTGCAGCAGGATTGGAGAGAGGGGGGGTTAACCTGGAGGAGGGGGGGGAAATATAATCAAATAATTGCTTGAAAGCATGGTCCTGTTTGATCTTATCGGGTTTACTCAAAAGTAGAGTCATAGAGAAAGAGACAAAATAAACCAAGGTTTAAAAATAGCTTATGCTGTCCATAATTGTAGCACGTGCGCGGTTGTCCATTAACTTTGACTGATTTGTAAAAAATCTGTAAAAAAAAAAAAATAATTTTGTTTCGTTATTCTTTTCTTTAACAAGTTAAGTTTTTCGCAGTGACGTTAAATCTTTAATCGAAGCGGGTTTTTACCGCTAATATAAAGCAACCCACCACAAAACCCTTTTGATGTCTGGAACAACAGCAGCCGGTGAAAACGTATAATCAATGAAATAGCGTGCTATTATTATTTTTTTTTTATTGTAAATGGGAAAGGAAATTGATGGGGGAGGGGGGGGGTAAAAATTATGCAATTTAAAAAGTTAAACTTCACCGCTTCTCACCTCTACAAACAATTATTGTGACTTACATCACATGGAGGCGTGTGGCCGCTCAGGACAGGGTGGGGGAATTATTGATGTTGCCCCCCCCGGACCCCTTTCACTATTCCTCCCTCCCCTCCCCCAACTACAGTTTAGCCTCCTCCTTCTCCTCCTCCCCATTGGTAGCGACGTCTCTGGCATCATGTACGCAGTGGCGCCGAGAGCCAACACGGGCCCCAGGGTAAGGACATCATTGCGGGTCCCTTAATAAACAATAAGTCGTGAAAAAAATTGACATGGTCTGGGCGGCCGGCCCCCCCCCCCTTACAGATGCGGGACCCCCTGGCAATGACCCCCTTGCCCCCCCCCCACCCTCTCGGCGTGCCTGCATGTACGTGATATTATAGCATCTGCTTTAACATATCAGTCAAATATCTTCAAATGATGGAAATGATAAAATATCATTGTTTGATATTTTTTATTTCCAAATCTCGTTTATTCATGAATGCAATTTTCCTTCAACTGTAAGAAAGAAATATCTTCAACTGTACTCAAGAAATATTTTTAACTGGAGGGACCTGTTGATAGCATTGCTTTTTAAATATTTTTAACTGGAGGGACCTGTTGATAGCATTGCTTTTTAAATATTTTTAACTGGAGGGACCTATTGATAGCATTGCTTTTTAAATATTTTTAACTGGAGGGACCTGTTGATAGCATTGTTTTTAAATATTTTTAACTGGAGGGACCTGTTGATAGCATTGTTTTTAAATATTTTTAACTGGAGGGACCTGTTGATAGCATTGCTTTTTTAATATTTTTAACTGGAGGGACCTGTTGATAGCATTGTTTTTAAATATTTTTAACTGGAGGGACCTGTTGATAGCATTGTTTTAAATATTTTCAGAATATTTTTACCAATCATGAGGATGACGCAATAGAACCAAGCGTGTTTTTTTTACGCAGTGGCTAGGGATACAGCCAACGCGCATACGCTCTAGCGCTTAGACGGACTATTTTTCATGCGCGATTGCTGGATTTCGTGGTCCAGCTATATATATTGCTCCTATCCCTAACCCCTATCCCTAACCCCTATCCCTAACCCTAATGCGCACACAAAATAATAGTCCGTCTAAGCGCCAGAGCTCATGCGCGTTGGCTGTATCCGTAGTCACTTCGTTTTTTTATTAAGCCGGAAATGTAAAACTAACCCACTGGGACTAATCCACTGGGACTAATCCACTTTGACTAATCCACAGGAACTTATCCACTGGGACTAACTTATTTTCAAAAGTACTTTTGTCTAGGACCGCCAAAGATATCTTTTTCTAGCCCTTCACCCCTCCTTCCAAATATACAATTTTAGGGCCCGAAAATAAAGCTTTCTTTAGGGGCCCCCTTGAAACGTAAGAAACGGCTCAGGCTGTACTTGTAAATACCGCGGGAGGGTTTGTCATTATACAAGATGAAGCCTCTTTCATTTACACCGGCAACATTACGAGGCTAAATCTGAATTTACCACTATAATATGGTATGTCTGTATCTCAAATCTAAATGTACCACTATAATATGGTATGTCTGTATCTCAAATCTAAATGTACCACCATAATATGGTATGTCTGTATCTCATATCTAAATGTGCCACCATAATATGGTATGTCTGTATCTCAAATCTAAATGTACCACCATAATATGGTATGTCTGTATCTCATATCTAAATGTGCCACCATAATATGGTATGTCTGTATCTCATATCTAAATGTGCCACCATAAAATGGTATGTCTGTATCTCATATCTAAATGTGCCACTATAATATGGTATGTCTGTATCTCATATCTAAATGTGCCACTATAATATGGTATGTCTGTATCTCAAATCTGAATTTACCACTATAATATGGTATGTCTGTATCTCATATCTAAATGTGCCACTATCATATGTGTCCGGCACTGCCCTGTATATCAGTATTTTAAACCTGTAAGGTAAATAGAGACGATAACATTGTTTGAAGATACGATAGTCTGAGCTGGATATTGTTAACCCGCCATTTAATGGTGCAGACGATAGAATGGTGCAGACGATCGAGTGGTGCAGACGATAGAATGGTGCAGACGATCGAGTGGTGCAGACGATCGAGTGGTGAAGACGATAGAATGGTGCAGACGATCGAGTGGTGCAGACGATAGAATGGTGCAGACGATCGAGTGGTGCAGACGATCGAGTGGTGCAGACGATCTAGTGGTGCAGACGATCGAGTGGTGCTGACGATCGAGTGGTGCAGACGATCGAGTGGTGCAGACGATCGAGTGGTGCAGACGATCTAGTGGTGCAGACGATCGAATGGTGCAGACGATTT
The DNA here is from genome assembly GCA_021962125.1 of Bulinus truncatus. NCBI lineage: Eukaryota > Metazoa > Mollusca > Gastropoda > Planorbidae > Bulinus > Bulinus truncatus. The sequence goes on from JAGDYQ010000250.1 coordinate 1,072,434, forward strand.
CTTAGGTGGGTCAAAGTAACTGTCAATGTGCACCCATGTGAAAAGAATTTGTTTTTTTTAAATCCTTTCTATCACGTCTGCTTCATTGTCTGTACTTTTTTTAGAGCATTTTCGAAAAAAAAATGCTCTATTGTCTCCGTTTTGTCTGTCTGTCTGTCTGTCCGTCATCACCCTAGATCTCAACAACCATAAGTCCTAGACCCATGATGTATATATCCTTTTGTAGGTCTTGGCCTGCCATGTGTACATCAAAAGTTCATTTCGCGATAGGACCTCTGAGGGCCGGGCTTCAGGGCTCCTAAGGAGCTTATATATTATATATATGGCCCCATTCTACACCTTGTACGTTCAATAATCCATTCATTTGGTGCGAAATACTGCAGCACGTAGTTTCACCAAGATTTATTAAGAAACTCATCAAATGAAATAGTAGCTTGTGTTCTGAGTTTAATTGAAAGTATCAGAGCTATGCAACAATTGACGGAGTTTTCGGACGATTAAATGATTACAATTTCGAATGTTTTCAATTATGAGTCCAATTTCAGTAACCACAAACCACTTGTAGTTAGATTTAAGAGAAAATATTTTTTTTCAAATATAAAGAAACGTCTTTATAATATTTTTTTTACAGATATGTGCATTACACAATTGAATTTATAAACATTTCCAAAATTTACAAATATTTACTGAAAGCTAACAAACGTACTGATACATAACACGAAAATGCGCTAACACGTCCTGGTGCCCAGAATGGAACAGGCTTAATTGCTTGATTTTCTTTACAGTTAATTTGAATCTGTATTACCAGCAGTGATGGTGCTCTTAAGTTGTGGTTCACGCGCCTTGTGACAGCTACAGTTTGGATGATGTGCGCGTAAGATATGATTGGTTGACTCCTTCTTTGCATGTCGGGTAATTGTGTAACAAATTGTCTTCGCGGAGTGTGTCTGTTTAATGTTGTTCTCTTTCTTTAATACGTTTAGATCAGGGCAGTTTTGATCTCGTCTGTGACCTACTTTGAAAAAATAATATGCGGTACTATAAATAGATAGATAGATAGATAAGACTTAAATATAGCTAGTTGTATAGACAGATAAACAAATATAGTAGCTGATTTGATCAAGACTTTGGTCAAAAAGATTTCTTAATAAATAATTACATTTACTTTGATAAATTAATCTACTTTGTTCAATTATGCCATCAGTTTAATAACGTCTTTATAACTTGGATGAAAAAAAAATTATAGTTAATTCACTAGTTTGATAACAATCTTGTTGCTTTGTACACAATACTTAATTAGTACTGTATATCATCAGCATGATTCAATGAACTAACCAACAGTATATCATCGTCAAGATTCAATAAACTAATCAACAGTATATCATCGTCATGATTAAATGAACTAACCAACAGTATATCATCGTCATGATTAAATGAACTAACCAACAGTATATCATCGTCATGATTAAATGAACTAACCAACAGTATATCATCGTCATGATTAAATGAACTAACCAACATTATATCATCGTCATGATTAAATGAACTAATCAACAGTATATCATCAAAATGATTCGATGATTTAATCTACTTCGGTCTAAACTACAACCTTATTTAATTTAGGAACTAATATAGTTCAATACTTTCCTCCATTAATCTACGATTATAGCTCTACGTTGAACGCCTGTACTTTGTTCACCCGATGCGCAATAAGAACTAATTAATTAATTAGTTCATAACTAGGTCTGTCCGCCTCTAGTTAAGTCTTGCAGATAATAATCAAAGTACCGGTATGCAAAAAAAAAATGGTCCAATCATATGACAGTTGTTGGTGGTGGTTAAAAAAGTACTGTATTATCCAGGCCTGAGTATGATTACAACACCATCGATCTGTGGATGGACAAACCAGCGTCTCTGTCCCCCCCCCCCACCCTCTCCCCCAGTGAAGACTTTTAGATTTTTGCCAGCCTCAAGGGGAGGTAATTTGAACACTTGTCAGGGGCCCTGGGCTTAAATGACTTGTCAGTCAGGGGCAGCCCGCCTCCCCCCCCCCCCAACCCTAACCCGACCCAGCTTCTAATAATACTAAGGGCCGAAATATTTTTTTTCAAGCGATGGGCCCTTTTACAATGCGTTTGTCTGGGTGGGGGGGCGTAAATGTCTAGAACCCACAAAAAATCTTTGCCTCGGCCTCAGTATAACAATGGCTCTGACCTGAGGTATCCACGTAAAATCTACGATTGTCTGAAATAATATTACATGCACTTCTAATGATAAGACAGGATATTACACAGGGCCGACATTAGGCCGATTGGACCAGTTGCTCCTAATTGGGCCCCGCGCCTGGAAGGGGCCCCGCAATTTACTTTTAATCAAAAGTAATGGTTGTTATTGTAAAAAAAAATTAGAAGGGGGGCCTCGCAAGCATCCGTTAAATTGGGCCCCGCAATTCGAAAGGCCGGCCCTGATATTACATGTATTTATAATGATACGTCAGGATATTACATGTATTTATAATGATAAGTCAGGATATTACATGTATTTATAATGATAAGTCAGGATATTACATGTATTTATAATGATAAATCAGGATATTACATGTATTTATAATGATAAGTCAGGATATTACATGCATTTATAATGATGTCAGGATATTACATGTATTTATAATGATACGTCAGGATATTACATGTATTTATAATGATACGTCAGGATATTATATGTATTTATAATGATAAGTCAGGATATTACATGTATTTATAATGATACGTCAGGATATTACATGTATTTATAATGATATGTCAGAATATTACATGTATTTATAATGATACGTCAGGATATTACATGTATTTATAATGATACGTCAGGATATTACATGTATGTATAATGATACGTCAGGATATTACATGTACCTATAATTATAAGTCAGGATATTACATGTACTTATTATGATAAGACAGGATATTAATGCACGTATAATGATATTAGTTGAATCGGGAGGTTTGCACACACACACACACACACACACACACACAATTACAATAGGTCACTTGCTAATAATGTGTGTAAGCCTCTGGACGTAAACAAACACGTCAGCTAATACAGCTCAGATAATGAATGCATGAGATTAAGAAAAAAATATAAGTCATAAAAATCCTGCCATGCAGGGAACGCAGCCGTTTTTCCTGTTTAATCTTCCTGTGCAGGGAACGCAATCGTACTCCTGGTTTAATCCTGCCTCCGGGGCAGCGAGGTAAATTGTCACAGTGGCTTTCAATAACCGTCACCAGAGACCCTGGGAGCGAGGGTCTCCCCTACACTGAGGGGATATTACGGAACTCTTTGATCTATTGTGTCCTCTTTGTTTGCCCCGTAATTGGCCAGGGTCCGCGTGCTATCGCTCGAGTCACGTGACCAACCCCCCACCCCCCTTCCCCCCGAAGGTGGAGTGAAGGAGGGAGGGGGAGATGGGAAGGCAGTGGGTGAGTATAGATTTTATTTTTCTCATCTTTTCATTTCAGGTTGTAACAGACTTTCTGGTATCTGGCGCAACGGTTTGCCACACAGCTCACCGTTCTTCCGCTCGCGCAATAATACAACATGATGAACGTACGCAGACAGAGACAGTACAGTAATATAACATGATGAATGTACTCAGACAGAGACAGTGCAGTAGTACAACATGATGAATGTACGCAGACAGAGACAGTGCAGTAGTACAACATGATGAATGTACTCAGACAGAGACAGTACAGTAATATAACATAATGAATGTACGCAGACAGAGACAGTGCAGTAGTACAACATGATGAATGTACGCAGACAGAGACAGTGCAGTAGTTCAATATGATGAATGTACGCAGACAGAGACAGTACAGTAATACTACATAATGAATGTACGCAGACAGAGACAGTACAGTAGTACAACATAATGAATGTACTCAGACAGAGACAGTGCAGTAGTACTACATGATGAATGTACGCAGACAGAGACAGAACAGTAGTACAACATGATGAATGTACTCAGACAGAGACAGTGCAGTAGTACTACATGATGAATGTACGCAGACAGAGACAGTGCAGTAGTACTACATGATGAATGTACTCAGACAGAGACAGTGCAGTAGTACTACATGATGAATGTACGCAGACAGAGACAGTGCAGTAATACTACATAATGAATGTACGCAAACAGAGACAGTGCAGTAATACTACATGATGAATGTACGCAGACAGAGACAGTGCAGTAATACTACATGATGAATGTACGCAGACAGAGACAGTACAGTAATACTACATAATGAATGTACGCAGACAGAGACAGTACAGTAGTATAACATGATGAATGTACGCAGACAGAGACAGTACAGTAGTACAACATGATGAATGTACTCAGACAGAGACAGTGCAGTAGTACAACATATGAATGTACTCAGACAGAGACAGTACAGTAGTACAACATGATGAATGTACTCAGACAGAGACAGTGCAGTAGTACTACATGATGAATGTACGCAGACAGACAGTGCAGTAATACTACATAATGAATGTACGCAGACAGAGACAGTACAGTAATATAACATAATGAATGTACTCAGACAGAGACAGTGCAGTAGTACAACATGATGAATGTACTCAGACAGAGACAGTACAGTAGTACAACATGATGAATGTACTCAGACAGAGACAGTGCAGTAGTACTACATGATGAATGTACGCAGACAGACAGTGCAGTAGTACTACATAATGAATGTACGCAGACAGAGACAGTACAGTAATATAACATAATGAATGTACTCAGGCATAGACAGTACAGTAGTACAACATGATGAATGTACGCAGACAGAGACAGTACAGTAGTACTGCATGATGAATGTACGCAGACAGAGACAGTGCAGTAATACTACATGATGAATGTACGCAGACAGAGACAGTGCAGTAATACTACATAATGAATGTACGCAGACAGAGACAGTACAGTAGTACAACATAATGAATGTACTCAGACAGAGACAGTGCAGTAATACTACAAAGTGAATGTACGCAGACAGAGACAGTGCAGTAATACTACAAAGTGAATGTACGCAGACAGAGACAGTACAGTAGTACAACATGATGAATGTACGCAGACAGAGACAGTGCAGTAGTACAACATGATGAATGTACGCAGACAGAGACAGTACAGACACAGATACTCTCAATGTAGCGTCATGGTATGTGTGAGTGTAGCCCGGGTTGGACGACTCTGCCGCCCCATTCCAGGGCTATAATGCGGCAGATGACGTGCCATTACTGGCGGGAAAGAAGACGGCTCTCGGGTGGGACTCTGGAGTAGAGAGCTGCACGGGAGTCAAAGTCACACCCAGTCCCACCCACTCCCGCGTTTTCAAAACCTGTCCCACCCGCTCCCAAAAGAAATTCTCCCCAGTCTCACCCGCTCCCACGAAAATTTTTCCCAACCCCACCCGCTCCCGCGAAAATTTTTCCCAACCCCATCAAAAAATATTCTATTATAAGTGATAAATAATGGTTTAAAAATTTGTTTGTAGAAATCCTCTCGAAAAACATACATAAAAAACATTTAAGATAATAAGTAAAATAAACAGTTCTACAGTTTAAGTCCATGTATAAATAAGAGGCCATTAACACTTTCTGGAGATTTTTTTCTCCACAACATTACCCAAATGCCTTGAAACAGTTGTGGCACAAGGCAAAATCTCATTAACAGGAACATTCCCATATTTTGCACCAATGTTTATCAACTTTGCAGCCAATTCTTGGAAACCACAGCCTTCGACAAATGAAAAGGGCCTGATGTCTTTAGCGCACATTGAAACAATGGTGTTTGTGATTTCTGTTTTAACCTGAACTGGAACCTGTTTAACAATCTTCTCTTGACTTGGAATGAAGCAAGTCATTGATGTAATTTTTGGAACTGGTGATCTGTTTTTACAAAATTCGAGATGCGTCCACAGACCATTCGTACCATCGCGTGCCTTCCAAGTTATAATGGTATCGCATCTTGAACATACCGCGAATGGCACACCCTCACCATCCAAGTGCAAACGGTTTCAACTTTCCCAAATATTGCTCTTACCACCATTATTTATGTAAAACTGAATACGCTAGCTTTTTGTGTAAACTAACTTTTGAATGTTTGCATTATGATCCATTATTTGAAAATTAAAAAATAGAATTAGAGAAGTAAAAAACATTCAGATTTACATTTAAATTTAACGAATGGAAAATCACTTCAAAATATAATAAACTGCGCATGCGCATTAACGAATTAAAAACACAGAGTCAAAGCGAAGATTATAAATAAGGAATCACTTGTTCATTTTTAGTATAACCACCTTGAAAAAATAAATTAAAATATTTTAGCGACTTTTTTACAGGCGCTTTTTAAAGAAATTTCAATAGCAATCATATCCAAGTCCGCGAGAGTCCCACTCAAACAAAACCCAAACCCACGGGACTCCCGCAAAAACAAAACCCAAACCCACGGGACTCCCGATAAATTTATTTCCAATCCCGCGGGAGCCCCGCGGATTCCGCGGGAGTCCCGCGAATCCCGATCCCGTGCAGCTCTCTACTCTGGAGACGCCGCTTAACGGGGGTAACTGGAGGTAAGGGCTCCCGGGGGGGGGCCCATTCAAGTGCAGAAAAAAAGTACGGTACTAAAGTATGGCAGATGCCAGCCTAGGCTGATGGCAAAGTAAAAATAAACCGCCAAATTGGGCGGACCGCCCACACCGTGGTATGCCGCCCCTGACATCGAAGAATGAATGTAACGCCCCTGAATTAATTAAAAATAATAATTATCATCATATTATAATACTGTCCAATATTTTTTTTCTTTTGTTTCATCCAAAAGTTCGCACTTCCCACGGCTGGACGGCGCCGACTGATTATGTGAAGTGGAAATCAAAAAGCCACTTAAGTGATATTTTATCGACATTTTTGTTCTGTGTCGCCACCCCCCTTCCTCTACTAGAATGTCAATTTACGTATGATTGTGTTTATCAGCTCTATGTACTGGCGAGGCCAGGAAAAGATAACCGAGAATTCTTTTTTTGTGTGGATATCTTAAAAGGCGAATTCATAATTCTTCTTTTTTTTTTTTAAAGTTTACTTATTTATTTCCCCTTATGACCCGCGGAGACGAAAAAAAAAAACCCGCGAGACTCAAAAAGTCTTACGTGTAATTCTTCTTGAGTGTTCTCCGTGTAACCTCGGCTTGCTGGTGTCTCTTTAATATCGGTTACAGTATGACCGGAAACAAACGATGTTTAAGAGTTTGCAGACGATTGATCAAGTCTGTTGGCAGCGCGCTGATTTCTTCAACATGGCGACTTAAAAAAGTTGTCAAAAAAAAAAAAATACATGGAACAGTAATGCAATTTCACGGTTAAGAAAATGGAGACCGTTAAACATATTATATAAATATTACTCCTGGAAAGTGTCTGGTGTGACGAAGTTGGCAATTCTGTTTGCTGTCAAAATTAAAGTATTTATAGAAACGAAGAAACTACGGATACAGCCAACGCGCATGAGCTCTAGCGCTTAGACGGACTATTTTTTTGTGTGCGCATTAGGGATAGGGTTAGGGATAGGGTTAGGGATAGGGTTAGGGATAGGGTTAGGGTTAGGGTTAGGGATAGAGTTAGGGATAGGAGCAATATCTTTAGCTGGACCACGAAATCCAGCAATCGCGCATGAAAAATAGTCCGTCTAAGCGCTAGAGCGCATGCGCGTTGGCTGTTTCCGTAGCCACTGCGTTATAGAAATGGCGGCGTCTCCATTGGAAACATGTTGATCTTTTTTTTTAATACAGTTTTAAATGGTTTCTATTGTTTTAAAATATAAGACGCTATGTCTGAAATAATAAAATATATCCTCGCAAATTAATTTGATATATTTTTTACAACTTCATATTTATTTATTTTTAATTTGTGCAATCCAAAACTTTTTAATGGCATTTCCAAATAAATAAATAATAAAAAAAGGTACCATTTCGGACATTCCCAGAGCTAAAAATAGCCTAACTCAACTAAGACGAGATATTCAAATCATGAAATAAATACATTAATTTCCAACTGTTGACGAACGAAAACAAATTTATACAATTTTTTTTAATTAATCTAAATTGTTCATAAAATAAAGGTTTAGTGAGGTACGGCTAGTTTTTTACTGAATAGTGGTGGTCATTTTTAGTACTAGTATTTATACTGTGAAATGTTAGTCATTTTTAGTACTAGTATTTATACTGTGAAATGTTAGTCATTTTTAGTACTAGTATTTATACTGTGAAATGTTAGTCATTTTTAGTACTAGAATTTATACTGTGAAATGTTAGTCATTTTTAGTACTAGTATTTATACTGTGAAATGTTAGTCATTTTTAGTACTAGTATTTATACTGTGAAAGGTTAGTCAATTTTAGTACTAGTATTTATACTGTGAAATGTTAGTCATTTTTAGTACTAGTATTTATACTGTGAAATGTTAGTCATTTTTAGTACTAGTTAGTGAATTGTAGAACTATTTAATTGCTGGTCAGTATATATTTGTCTATTGGGGTGACATAATCCAACCCGGCGTTTTACCATCGCCAGATACACCGCAGTATACATGTATATCTGCACATCAGTGGCGTAGCGAGCTTAACTCGCGCCCGGGGCACAATATCTTTTTTTAGCGCCCCCCCCCCATTAGAAAAAACATATAATATTATATGTAAAATATACCATTTGGCGCCCGTTTGTGAGTAGCGCCCGGGGCATGATGCCTCCCCCCCCTTGCCCACTCCTCACTACGCCACTGCTGCCCATTATATGTATATGATGCATCTGTTGGTAACTCTGTTATCTATCCAGTATATGTCTCATATGTGCCTGTCCATTATCTATATCTCTTTATATTTCTGTATGTATATATATATATATATATATATATATATATATATATATATATGTATATATATATGTGTGTGTGTGTGTGTTTGTGTCAGTTATCTGTCTGTGTATCTGACTATCTATCTATTTATTACTAGGATATCAGCTGATTGTCAAGGACCAACTTGTGAGTGATTGGGGGGGGGGGGGGTTGAGTGTCCTCAAAGGGAATTCTTAAAACTGTGTACTTAACCTGTGAAGGAGTAAAAAGAAACGAACTATGTTTTTTGGTCTCAAGGTCTAGAAGCGGTGGGGGGGGGGCTCAGACCCCCAGACCCCAACCTACAGATACTAGATGACGCGGTCTAGTCAAACAGAGGCGCCGCAAGGCGGGTGTTTAATCAAGGGGCGCAGGTGTCTGCGTAAAGCACCACGGACGTGGGCTCTTTGTTTTGTTTATAAATACAGCTGATATACGTACGTGTGTGTGTGTGTGGGGGGGTGTGTATGAGGGGGAAGCGACAGAAGGAGGGTGGGGGGGGAGGCGAGGCCAGGCTTTGTGGGGTGGAGGGGGTGTGTTAGCGTTATCCGCTTTTACTTTTAACTTTTCCATCTTTCAAACATAAGTGTGTCTGTGTTTAACACAGTGACTCGGTATGTCCAAAGGTTGTTTTTGTTTTTAACTCAACAATTACACGTGAAATACACTCGGTAATATCACAGAGAGTATCCTTAGTTATTGTTGCTATGATACACAGGTAAACTAGGAAAACGCCCCCCCTCCCCATGGCCATCCCACAATGCAAAAAAAATTAAAAAGGTCCCTTAACCGTAACGGGCCATCGGGGCAGATGAAGTGTAGAATTCATCTGTATCTATAACCTCGGCATATGAAGGGACTGTGTGTGGTTAGCACAACGCCCAGCCGCCTTTACTTTCTCCAACTTAAAGTCAGGTACCCATTTAAAGCTAGGGTGGACTTTTTGTGGGACGGCTTTTTGCACCAAATATCACCTGGAAAAAATTCCCATGGGTCTCACCAAGGATCGAACCCAGGACTCTCAGGTCGACAGTCGAGTAATCTACACCACTCGGCCACTCGTCCCAACCCAATGCAAAAAGAGGCCCCGTTATCAGTGCTATTTAATATGATGATGAATAGGGCCCTCAACATGGACTTGGCCCTGTGGCACCAAAAAAATCTGTAGAAGTCTCTGCCTAGGGGCCCGCAATTCCTAAGTCCGGCCCTGCCCTAAACACATATGAACGGCTCCGGCCCTGCCCTAAACACATATGAACGGCTCCGGCCCTGCCCTAAACACATATGAACGGCCCTGGGCCTGCCTTAAACACATATGAACGGCTCCGGCCCTGCCCTAAACACATATGAACGGCTCCGGCCCTGCCCTAAACACATATGAACGGCTCCGGCCCTGCCCTAAACACATATGAACGGCTCCGGCCCTGCCCTAAACACATATGAACGGCTCCGGCCCTGCCCTAAACACATATGAACGGCTCCGGCCCTGCCCTAGACACATATGAACGGCTCTGGTCCTGCCCTAGACACATATGAACGGCCCTGGCCCTGCCCTAAACACATGAACGGCTCCGGCCCTGCCCTAAACACATATGAACGGCTCCGGCTCTGCCCTAAACACATATGAACGTCTCCGGCCCTGCCCTAGACACATATGAACGGCTCTGGCCGTGCCCTAAACACATATGAACGGCCCTGTCCTAAACACATATGAACGGCTCCGGCCCTGCCCTAAACACATATGAACGGCCCTGTCCTAAACACATATGAACTGCTCAATTAATAACAATTGAAGAAACCACCAACATGTTGCCAGGTTGAACGGAAAGAACTGGTACAAAGAAAAAGTTTGGGGGGGGGAGAGAAACAATAAAGAAAAATTAACCTGTGCAAATAAAATCATACCTGTTTGTAAACATGGCATTTAAAAAAAAAAATTTTAGTATTGATCAACAATTGTTTATGTTGAATGAAATACATTAGGTCTGTGCACAAACTGGCAAAAAATCGACCTGAAAGAAATTTTTTTGAGGTCGAAGGAGAATTACATGTACTTCTTTTTTTTTTAACCTTGCCAGATTTTTGTGTGCGTGTGTGCCATTTATCAACAAACACGGGCTCAGTGTTGTCGTCTTAAAGGTGGTCGTCAAGGGCTCTTACTCTTGCTCTTAGATAAGGCAGGGTGGTCTGAACAACAGACCTGAGTTATGGTTACTGACTGTGGACACTTTTGGCTAAGGGCGATGTTGCCAGAGAAAGAAAGATGCAAGAATGAGGGGGGGGGGTGAGGTGAGAGGGATTTATTTATGGATTTGTCCTGACCGATGAATGCGGTCGTCCTAACTACACGGTCAGCAGCCGTCTGTATCACAAGGACTCACACAGTCCGCTAGAAACTTTCCGGTCGCTACATGAGCTGCTCCCGAGGAATTCAAAGTTAAAGACAAAACTCTTTTTTCCAGAAACTTCCAACAAAACAAAATAAAATAAAGTGTGTGTGTGTGGGTGGGGTGGTGTTGGTGGTTCCAGTTTATTTGTTTCAACTGAAATTTTAAATTGCAGTCATGCTGTCAACGTGAAACATTTTGATATACCAGTAGTATTAGTATTAGGGCACTTTGTTAATTATAATTGAACGGTGAAAAGGGAAGAAAGGGGGGGGGGCATTTTATGAACTTATTTGTTTCATACAAACATTCAGGTCCGTTCTTATAGACAGGCAAACCAGGCAACCACCGAGGGGGGGCCCAGATGCCAAAGGGGAGGGAGGGGGGCATTCTGGGTATTAATTTCTTGTCAGGCGCTTTGGCCCATGGACACCAAAAAATGTATCACAAGACTGTGTTTAGGGCCAGCAATGATCTCAGAACGGTCCTGCGTACAATTGTTACGTGAAATAGTTGTACCACTCTCAGCGGCGTAGCGTGGGTATCGGCCGCCCAGGGCGGAAGACGATTTTGCCGCCCTCTCATTTAGATATTTCAATTTAATCTATACATTTTTGCCGCCCCCCCCCTAAAAGTCTCCCCCCCCTCCCGGAACTAAATCTTAGCATTTGACCCCTAGCACCCCACCCACCCCTCATCACAACGATGAGACCCCCCCACCCCTATTCAGTGGTTATTGCTAATTATAAATCATTTGGAGATCAATGGGGAACATTCCTCTTGGCGCTGCCTGCGTGCAACCTCCCCCCCCCCCTTCCCCTTTTTCATTCATATCCTCGGGGGGGGGGGAATAGGGGGTGGAGACAGGACATGTCTCACGATTCAATAGGGCAATTGGGGGTGGGGGGGACGGCAAACAGACGGCGAGATGTTTTGGAAAACCTTAAAAAGTCCTCGTATATCGTCTGCTCTCTTTTGTTCTTCGCGCCCTGGCACACAAGTGCTACTTCTGGAACCCAGTAAATTGTCATCGTTTTGAAATTGAAATATTAAAAAAAAAAAACTTTAACAACTGGAATATATCGCGCATGGGGGGGGATGGGTGTGTGTCTGTGGAACATTAGATATGGCAAAGGGGAGGTAATAACTCTACTTTTAACCACATAAGAGTTATTGGACTCGAGATATTGTGTCCCTTGAAGAAAAAAAAAATAATAAAAAAAAAAGGCCGGCGGCAGTAAATCGTCATTATAAGCCAATCAGATCGCAGCAAGGGGAGACAGCTAGGTGAGACATTCAGGATTGGCGTGCTACGGTACAGTGAATGCAGGCCATAATGGAAACTGTCGGTCAGGTGGAAATGGGCTTGCGTTGTTTTGTTTCTTTTCTCTCTCTCTCTCTCTCTCTCTCTCTCTCTCTCTCTCTCTACAGAAGCGAAGCGTAAATAATGGTGAGGAATAAATAAATATAAAAAAATGCAGCAAATTTGGTAATAAATTGTAATCAAATTCATCTTGCGATTTCCCCGAAAGGCGTTCTCTATTGTGTCCACTTGTGTGTTTTCAATAAAAAGTTTAAAAAAAAAAACCCGGTTTTATAAAAAAAAAATATCGACATGTGACATGGCATTTCAATGTCATCTGAATTTAATAAAAGTAATATTTAGATTATCGCGTGTCACGGTGAGCCCGGTGCACCTTCCCCCCCCCCCCCAACATTTTATTCGATCAGTAGATCTCAATCTTAAAGAAGTCATGGAGCTGAGCAATGAACATTTGACATTCTATTTCAGCCGGATTAAAAAAAAAAAGGAGTAAAATTTGACCCCCCCCCTTTTTTTTTTCTCCTCCTCGGAATACTTACGTCTGCTTGTACGTTATTAGAGGCGGGAAACCATTTTGAAACCGAAGGCTTCGTGCGGGGGGGGGGGGGGGGAAGGCACATTAACGGAATGCTGATAAATATTTAACGTCCTCATACACGATTTGAGAGCCACTGATTTAATTATATATATATGGGTGGATTTATAGATGAAAAGATAGATATATAGATAGATGAAAAGATAGATATATAGATAGATGAAAAGATAGATAGATTGATAGATAGATTGAGAGATAGGTAGATAGGTAAATAGATAGATAGACTGAGAGATAGAGAGATAAGTATATAGGTAGATAGATATAGGTAGATTGAGAGATAGATAAATAGACAGACAGACAGACAGATAGATAGATAGATAGATAGATAGATAGATAGATAGATAGATAGATAGATAGATAGATAGATAGATAGATAGATAGATAGATAGATAGATAGATAGATAGATAGATAGATAGATAGATAGATAGATAGATAGATAGATAGAACTAGATACACTGTTATAGATATATGGATGGATGCAGGGCCGTATTCGGACTTGACAAGGCCCTAAGCTATTTGAGATTTAAGGCTCTCTATAAATCCAGATAGTACATGTCAGTTCCAAATATTTAAAGTATATATGACATTTGCTCACTCGGATTATAATTTATTAGGAGTTCCCAAGAAAGTGGGGGGGGGGGGGGCGCTAAGCTATAGCTTTTTAGCTTATGCGTAAATCCCGCACTGGATGGATGGATCGATTGACAGATTAAATAGCTAGATATATGACAAGATAGATAGATGGATGCATCTAGACAGTCTCTAGGGTCCCTCCTGGCGAGGCTTTCTACATGCCCGAGGTACGCACGACCCTGGTCGAAACCACTGCTGGGAACGCAAAGGATCGCCGAACCATCACTGATGTGGCTATGGAGATGATTGGAACCTATCCGGGGGACGCTATACTGGCCTATACTGATGCTTCTGTAACCAGTATTGAGGGTCGGACAAGCTCCTCGTTTGGGGTCCACATCACTCTCCCACAAACTGGCTTTGTGAAAGACCATGCTGGCCTATGTGGGTCGCTCTGTGCTTACGAGGCAGAGATGACAGCCATTACTGAGGCAGTGGACCACATAGGAGGGCTAATTGGTGAGGGTACTTTGCCTGCTACAGACATTGTCATCTTCACTGACGCGCTCTCTGTTCTCCAAGCTGTAAAAGGGACGGGAGAATGGCCGCTTCTGCTGGAAGCCATGCTGATGGCAATACAGGGTCTTGCGTCCCAACATCGTGTGCATGTGACCCTTCAATGGGTTCCCGGGCATGTGGACGTGCCTGGAAATAAACGTGCAGACTGCATTGCCAAGGCAATTCAACAGTCGACAGATCCCAAAGTGCAGCCCATGAGTGCAAGAAAGAGCTCATTTGAGGCAGCGCGTGCCAAGATCTGTCTCTTTGGACAATCGAAGTGGTTCTCGAGCTGGGCCCATGGGGTGAACGGAAGAAATGTCCGAAAGTTTCTGGAGCGGCCATCCAAAACTGATCCGTGGTGGAAGCTTAGGCGAGTCGAGCAGGCGCTAATTGCCCATGGCACTGTCTTATAGGTGCGTACTTTGGGAGTTTGAGGCCCAATGTCGACATCCTTTGCAGGCACTGCAGGGAAGTGGAGGAAACCGTGGATCATTTGCTTTTCGAGTGTTCCGGTCTGGCGGACCACAGGGTGGACCAGTCCGGAAGCTTGCTGGCCATTGGGCCCTATGTCAGTCTCCAGATGTTGAGGGACACAGCAAGTCTGATCTCACGGGCTCTAAGAGACTAAGTCTCAGCCCGCAGAATACTGAGAGAGTTCAAAGAGAGAGAAAGAGAGAGATAGTTATAGATATATATGAATGGATGGATAGAAAAAAGATACACACTCACATACACGGGAGGGATGATGGATAGAGAGAGAGGGCGGGAGAAAAAAAAGAGAGAGAGAGAAGTTTATTATTATTCTTCCCTCTGTTGGTGAGCACTCACAAGACGAGGAACGAACCCACGAAGTGTAAACAATTAGACCAGGGTCCGTACCTCCACCACACACACCCCCACACACCATCATCACCCCCCACTTCATAATCCTGAATTCTCAATAGATGTGTGTTGTGCTGGATGAGATCACGTGACATGTGAGAGGCTTGTTGAGTACGTCTGGGTTTGAGGGGGGAGGGGGGATGATGGTGGTAAACAAATGAGGTCATGACCTACAGGCGAAATGGGTTGATTAAAAAAAACCAGACAAACAACATTCAACAGACAAGGGTGGGGTTTTGTCTTAGTCTGGTGGGAGGGGTTGGTGGTGCTATGGGGGGGGGGTAAAAGTGGGGTGGTATGGTTCATTGTCTCAGTCATGTCCTTGTATAGACTGGTTATAGACTGGTGGATAGAGTGGTGTGTAGACTGGTGGATAGACTGGTGTATAGACTGGTTGATAGACTGGTGTACAGACTGGTGGATAGACTGGTGTACAGACTGGTGTATAGACTGGTGGATAGACTGGTGTATAGACTGGTTGATAGACTGGTGGATAGACTGGTGTACAGACTGGTGGATAGACTGGTGTATAGACTGGTTGATAGACTGGTTGATAGACTGGTGTACAGACTGGTGGATATACTGGTGTACAGACTGGTGTATAGACTGGTGAATAGACTGGTGTACAGACTGGTGTATAGACTGGTGAATAGACTGGTGCATAGACTGGTTGATAGACTGGTGGATAGACTGGTGTATAGACTGGTGTATAGACTGGTTACCACAAAAATATGCATACCGTATCATACCATACCATACTGTGTTATCACATACCATACCATACTGTGATATTATCAAATACTAAAAAATACTGTTATCACATACCGTATCAAAGTTTTTTTTATCACATACCGTCCCAAACTTTGTTATCACATACCACACCATGCTGTATTATCACATACTACATCATGCTGTGTTATCACATACCGTATCATATGGTGTTATCATATACCGTATCATACGGTGTTATCACATACCGTATCATATGGTATTATCATATACCGTATCATACGGTGTTATCACATACCGTATCATATGGTGTTATCACATACCGTATCAAATGGTGTTATCACATACCGTATCAAATGGTGTTATCACATACCGTATCATATGGTGTTATCACATACCGTATCATATGGTGTTATCACATACCGTATCATATGGTGTTATCACATACTGTAACAAATGGTGTTATCACGCAAGTAAGGTCCAGCCAACCATTCACGGAGACTTAAGTCCCTGCGTCAATTTACAAGAGGTTGTTGCGGTTCCCCCCCCCCCCCCCCAATTGAGTGGGATTTTTCTGTGAATCACCACGGCACATTTTTTGTTGCTCCAAAGGACGCCGTGCTCAATGCCGTGACGGTGCAGTGTGAGGATCAAACCGTTGTCTCGACAGAGTCATTACACGGGGGGGGGGGTCAGTCAAAGGTCAGGGGTGCATTAAGTACCTCATTGATAGTCCAGTCATTCTTAAAGATAGGATGGGGGGATCATGGGATACTGTTAAGATAAAGAATGGAGGGGAAATAAAATAAAAGTCTGTTTCCTCAGATGTTTCGCACACACACACACACACACACGCGCGCGGACACACACGTATGAACGCACGCACAAACACACATATTAACACAATAATTCATAGTTGAGTCCTGTGATTAATGACGTCATCTCGAAGATTGCCCCCCATAAAACGACCCAGAATGCATCACAGGTTGATGATGATTAGCCTAATGTATATCCACTGTCAGCCAATGGTGGATAATGCGTCTTTCATAACAGCAGATTGGCCCTTTGGCGAGTTTTGTGCTGCTCCCAATTAGCCAGATTTAATATATATATATATATATATATATATATATATATATATATATTATATATATATATATATATATATATATATATATATATACACAATTTAATCACTTCTAGCCATTAAAATTCTGCTGATATTTGGCGGTTTTTCAAAATATTTTATAACTATATTAAACAAATTTGAACTTGCCTCTCAACGGCTTTGCACTTCGCCACCCTTGGTATGCACTGCACAATACCGACTATATTGTGATGGTACACTGTCTTAACATGTAGATATTAAGTGTATATATGCATTCAACGCATATGTGAATAAATACCCATTTACCGTCTGCCCGAAAAAAAAAAGACTACGCTATACAAAAAAAGTTCCCCACCCCCCTTCCCAATTTTATTTTTTTAACAGTTCATAATTGAAGAAAATAAGAAGAAGAGAAAAAAACCGTAGAGTCGGGAGGCGGTATTTCAAGGGGATCCATTTCACGGGGTGGCGATAAAAATCCTGTTTGTTACGGTCCAGCGAAGCTGAAACGCGATGAAAGAATTGAATTCCACCAATCATGTTTTTCTCCTCACTTCTTGCCGCTCGAGGGGAGAAAGAAAAATAAAATGCTTAAAAAATCTGGCAGAGACTTTTTGAGCGAAGAGAGTTTCTGCCCCTTCTTTTCTTTTTTTTTTCGGGTTTCTCCGGTTGCCACTTGAGAACTCGGATTGGCTTCTAGCCTCAGTGTTGCCACTCCTTGGGTTTTTTCACAAGATCTTGGGTTTTCGGACACCATCTTGGGAAATGGGGTTTTCGGCTGTAAATCTTGTTTTTTTTTTCCTTGTTTTTTTTCTCTATTGTACAAGTGTCCCCCCCCCCTTATCTGGGTCATTTTTGGTGGGAAAAGGGTGAAAAACTGAACGTAGGGCCTAGAAACATCCCGACAGGTAAATTGACACCAATAGGTGTGAGGCGACAGGCAAGGGTAGAGAGAAAGTGTTGTTGTGGAATGTACTTGGGGACTCATGGGGTTAGAGTTTTTCCGAAAGTATCCTATGTCCTGTGTTTAGTCTCTTCTCAATAACACAAAAGTGTCACATAAAGCTGTCCCAGACCGGGGGAGGGGGCGTGGCGTTAGTTGGGCTTGTTGTAACTATCTTTTACAAACCACTCATGTCGAGACAAGGGTTAAAAAGTTCTTAATATCAGCTGTACGCAGTGCCGGCCTTAGACATTTTTGTGATATAGGCAAGGACAGGAATTCCGCCCTTTTTAGTTTCATTTTTATAAGAAAACTCTATAAATGCTATTTATTTTGAAGTAAATCCAAATTATGAAAATAAAAATATGATATATTTATAGTTGTATTACTGGTCCAAATTCTTCAAAACATTTTTAAAATTTGGCAACTTTAAAAAAGTTAAAGAGTTTTAAGTATACGTAGTGTATTTTTGGAAGTGTTTTTTTAGTGATGCCATAATAGTGATGTAATAAATTAAGAGCGTTAATCCACGTGACTTATTTGTTGTCGCCATTCTAAGCAATTTTGTGCTCTTTTTTTAATTCTACACTTTCTCAAATTCATTTATTTTATTTTTAATTTTTATATTTTTGATTTTGTTTTATTTTGCTGGAATTTGCCGCTCCATGAAATAATGCCGCTCTAGGCAGCTGCCTATATCGCCTATACCTTGAAAATTTAAGGAGGGGCAAGACATAATATGACCGAAAGACATATTTTACCCCCTTAATTCTATAATAGAATATAGTAATTATGTAGCAAGTATTTAATCGATATTATTAAAAATAATATATTAAAAAAGATAAAAATGAACATTGAGCACTTCTGTCGTCAACTGATTCGTAATGTCAGTTTGTTTACAAATTTAATAGTGAAATTAGATCAGAAAATTACTGATAATTATCATGAATGATGATGAATATGAAACCGGAAACGGGAAACTCAATAAACAAAAAGTAATTTATGAAAAGATAATAAATAATTGTATTTTCTTAAAAAATTACATTTGCTGTCATTCGGTAGATGGCAATACTTCTCTATACTTATAAGACGCATTTGCTATCTGTCTGTCTGTTCCCTTAAAACTCAAGATCCAGACCAAATAACGTGAAATTTGATACACGCAGCGGCGCAACCGGGGGGGGGGGGGGGGGGCTTGAGCCACCCCCCAGGCCAAATCATCAATACATAATTTACGTTATAAAGTTACTAAAAAGACTGTCAAACTGTCTTTCTTCATTATGTGAGCCCCCCCCCCCCAGCATTTTTTGCTGGTTGCGCCACTGGGTACACGTACACAAAATTACATGGGGGATGTTCTTAAACAGGTTTCGTTCCATCTCAATGGGTACTTTAATTGTAATTAATTATTTTGGATATCAAAGACATGAAAATTGGCAAACTTTTACCCCGATTTCAGGTTTTACGAGCTTCTCTCCCACATAGCTAACTTACTATAAATATGATCGGGAACCAAATATCACATTACTTACTACATTATTACATTCCATTCCTTCATCCATAGGAATTGTCATCTTTTGATACAGTCATGCCTAAAAGAGAAAGAAGAGGGAGAGAGGGAGGGAAAGAGGGAGGGAGGGAGAGAGGGAGGGAAAGAGTGAGGGAGGGAGGGAGAGAGAGAGGGGAAGGGAGGGAGGGAGAGAGGGAGGAAGGGAAAGAGGGAGGGAAAGAGGGAGGGGGAGGGAAAGAGAGAGGAACTGCCAAAAATGTTGTGTATCACATTGCTTTAAGATAAATGTACCCTTTTATTGCAATTTGCATGCAAATAAACCCTTTTTTACGCGTCTTATTTTAAATCTTAATTAAACGTCAAATTACGCTTCTTAAAAAAACTGAAAACATTATTTTAAACCCGGGCAAAGCCGGGTACTTACAACTAATTTTAAAATATGCCACAACAACTCTCAATAATGTGATTACTGTAAAATGTCAATTAATTATATTTTCTTTCAAATATTAAATTTAAGAAATAAATCAAATGAATTATGAAAATGATACATATAAACTAAAATGAATTACAAAGTTAAAAAGTTAAAATTTTAGGGGGGGGGGGCAGACTGGAAATTCAAGGGGGGGCGCCGCCCCCCTTAATAGTTTTAGGGGGGGGCCTCTGCCCCCCCCCTGCCCTCCCTGCTCCGCCGCCAGTGCGCAATTCAATTACATTATGTTATATACTGCTGCTTTATGTTACATTTTTTTTTATTAACAAACAATAGGGGAAAATAACCTTGGGTTTTCTTGGGTTTTTTAAGGCTCCCAACTTGGGTTTCTCATATTTTTAGAGTGGCAACACTGTCGAGCCTTGTTTACATGAAATTCGCATACACACAAAAATCTGGCTTAGCGAATGAATGGGGGCGCGGAGACAGCGAGCAGGACACTGAAATTGCACTGTCTGGTGGTCTGATTTTCTCAAGACGTATTCTTGTTAATTTCATTGTTTCTTTATTCAACTTCCATAAGACCTAAAATGTCAGATGATTTAAAAAAAAAAAAGAGATATTAACAATCATGTTTCTGTATAATTATTTAAAAAAAAACAACATATAAAGTTAAAAAATAAAAAAAAATAATAAATAAATTTAATGAACATGTGAAGTATTGTAAATTCAATAACTCTGTTTACGAATAATTTAGACTTTTGAGTATTTTGCAAGGTGAACCTTGAAATACGAAGACCAGACACACGTAAACGAAAGGCTAGCTGGACATAAGGGTGATGTTTTGCAGTGAAACTAGTTGCTAAATAAAGTCTGTTTCCTCGTAACGAATAATTAGGTCATGTTACGTAAAGTATTATATATCTACCGTCATTTCAAACAAAAACATATTTGCATTTGCCCTTCTCATTAAAACTTCATTTATTTAAACCAGAGCGAAGAGTTACCTGAAAGAAAATCGATTTCGGCTTTCCTTTGAAGTCTTTAGACGATACCGCGCAGCCGATACCACAGATTTCTTCCCCCCCCCCCCCCCCCGCTATTGGCCACCAGCCTTAGTTAAGTAAATAAATTACTTTTTTTTTTTATTTCCTTGTTTCTTTTGTTGATTATAATATTGATTTTTTTTAAAAAAAAAGATCCAATAAAACATTGGCTCATTAGGGGTAAGAAATCATTTTTACTGAAGGCGTGTTTTTTTGTGATTGAAAACATTTGGCTATCATTTGGGTTTAAGAGTAGGAAGGGGGGGGGGAGTTAAATTTAAAAACTTCTCCATCCAGAGACGGACTAAGATTTGTTGAGGCCCTGGGAGAAAAAGAAAACTTCTGGGCTCTTAAAATACAGGGCGATATTAAAAAAAAATATGTACATAGTTGAACTTCTCAGGTGTAAAGCTATTCTTTGCGGCCCCTTTTACGATTCCACGCTATTCCACGTTCGAGCCACCTTTGGTCCAATCATTGATTTATAGTAGGCCTATCTAAGAGGCCAGCCACTCTCTATGCCATGTCACAAGTAATGTACACAGCACACAACAAGGCCAGCTACTCTGTATGCCATGTCACAAGTAATGTGCACATCAACACAACAAGGCCAGCCACTCTGTATGCCATGTCACAAGTAATGTGCACAGCACACAACAAGGCCAGCCACTCTGTATGCCATGTCACAAGTAATGTGCCCAGCACACAACAAGGCCAGCCACTCTGCATGCCATGTCACAAGTAATGTGCACATCACACAACAAGGCCAGCCACTCTGCATGTCATGTCACAAGCAATGTGCACAGCACACAACAAGGCCAGCCACTCTGCATGTCATGTCACAAGTAATGTGCACATCAACACAACAAGGCCAGCCACTTTGTATGCCATGTCACAAGTAATGTGCACATCAACACAACAAGGCCAGCCACTCTGCATGCCATGACAGCGGTGTAACACTGGTTAAATTGATGCATCTTTTAAAAAAAATATAATGAAAGAATTTGGGGGGGAGCTATGGGTAACCTAAAACCTCCCCCCGAGAAACGCCCGCGGCGAAGCGTGGTATAAACACATTCCTTAGATTTGTATCGAAAGTTTTGCATTTATTTTTTCTTTCCCCTACAGAGATCGTGTGTCACGGGCTGAAAATTGCAGATTTTAAACCACTCTAGGACACACTAAAATACAAATGGTATAGAGGGTGGGGGGCTGTGGGGGTGTAGGGATGTAGGGGTGGGGGTATACGTTGAAACCAAACATTTAAAAAAAATAAGTAATTATTTTTAATATTTATATATATATATATATCCGTCATGGCTCAAAGCCAAAGTCATTCTAATGCAAGGGTGGGCAAAGTTTTTGAATCGCGGGCCACACTGTTTTCGTAAATTTGGCCGGCGGGCCGGACCAAGATCGGGTTAATAAGCTCTCAAAGTAAACACAAAAAGGCTCGTGTTGTGATTTACCATGGAACGAGTGGCGCGATGACCCGCGGGCAGGATTAAACTGTCCGTTCGGGCCGCAGTTTGCCAAATGGCTACTTTATAGAGTTCATAAGAATAGCGCGTCCAAGCGAAATACCCAGTTTATCAACGGCCACATTAAAATAACAAAACAAAAACATTTCATAAAAACATTCCAGTTAAATGAACGACACAAATTAGTTCCCATGTCCTTCTCTATAGGTTTCAAACTGTTCATATTGCTTTAACGTCATATTAATTGCCGTACTCATATATGACCAATATATGACTATATATTGACTGCCGTACTCATATATGACCAGAATATGACGTTATACTAATTGCCGTACTCATATATGACCAGAATATGACGTTATACTAATTGCCGTACTCATATGACCAGAATATGACGTTATACTAATTGCCGTACTCATATGACCAGAATATGACGTTATACTAATTGCCGTACTCATATGACCAGAATATGACGTTATACTAATCGCCGTACTCATATGACCAGAATATGACGTTATACTAATTGCCGTACTCATATGACCAGAATATGACCAAGTCCAAATAGTGCTCGCCTATCTACTCACTCATATAATTCTAACGGACCATTCATGACTGTGGTCGACTCTCAACTGTCCGTCTCAAAGGTCTGAGAGAGCAACTTTCTACTCGTGGTCAATACTGAGCCCTGGGTCGGTCACTACTATAACCTTTTCTGGCCGTTTAAAAGGTATTTGTTAACACAATCAGTTCGTGGACAAAAAAAAACATATGGAAGGGGGGGGGGGTGTATATCATTGACCAATACACAAAAAAGTTTTTATTGAAATGCACTAAAATAAAATCGGATGGTCGAGTGGTGTAGATGCTCGACTGTCAATCTGAGAGTCCCGGGATCGAGCAGCGGTGAGAACCTTGGAATTTCTCCATGTGTTATTTGATCCAAAGTCGTCCCACAAGTCCACCCATCTTTAAATGGGTACCTGACTTAAAGTTGGGGAAGTAAAGGCGGCTGTGCGTTGTGCTGACCACACAATCCCTTTACAGGCCCTAAGCTATTTGAAATATGGGGCCCTTTATAAGTCCAGATACTATATGTCATTGCCAATTATTTAAGTATGCATAACCGCTGCTTACTCCGACAATTTTTGGGGCCCCCCTAGAAAGTGGGGGATCCTAAGATTATACTAAGATATAGCTTGTGTAGCTTGTACGTACATCCTGCACTGAATTTCAAATCAAGTGTGAAGATGATGAAACTTTGGTGGGTGGGGGGAAAGCTTCATCTATGTACTACTATAAACTAGGTTAACACATTATAGGGCAGCCATGCGACACCAGACATTGTCGGACAGCTTTTTGAGCCCTTAGAGGTCACACCCTTGCGAGAGTTGACTGTTGACCTCATTTGGGAATGATACCAAGTCATATGAGAAGTTTGAAAAAAAAAGACATTGCTGAAATGTTTTACTTGTGTAGAGATTAGTGGATTGGATTAAAAATTAGAAATGGATGTTTAAAACTGAAAACATGTTGCATTTTCCCTACTAGAATTTTCAGTGAGACTTCCTTTAGTTGGCACGTGACGATCATCTTAGCGCACACCCCAGCCCCCCTTCCCCTGTGGACAGCATGCAGATACGTAGAAGATTAAAGTCAGAGGTGTGACTTTAAGGGGGAGTAGGGGGCGATGCGCGGGGACCCTAGGCCATCATTAAAGTTCCCTTAGCCTTATAGGCAGATGATGTGTAAGAACATGAAGGGATTGCGTGTGTTAGCACGACAGCAAAGCCATATTTACTTCCCCAATCAAAGCCAGGTACCCATTTCAAGCTGGGTGGACTGGGGGGGAGGGGACTTGGCACACGTTTTTTTTCACTTGGAAATATTCCCTTCGTCATCACAGAGGATCGAACGCAGCACTCTCAGTATGACAGTCGAGCGTGCTATACCACTCGGCCATGCGTGCCCCCGGACCATCATATGCGGGGGGAGGGGGGGCTATTGTTTAGTTGTTTTCAAAGCCATGTGATAAAAGCACCCCCTCCCTCCCTCCCCTAAGTAGGTCAAGCCCTAGTTACCCCCCTCCCCTAGAAGTCCGCTACTGGTGTAAGCAAAAAAGTTACAATTCGATCCGTTAATGTTTACGTTCATTCTGGGACGAGGCGTGAGTGTTGCCGGTCGTAAACACTTAGAGAAAAATGTATCGATGTGTTTATGCTATATGCAAAGCACAACCGAACATAGACTTAGATATTTTGTATAAATTATTAGACTAACAACATATACCATTTATATATAAATGATGATATATTCAATAAACACAGTACCATCTTATATCTACGTGTGATTTAAGATCAGTTACATGCAGTGCTCGATTTAAGAAAAAACCAGTGCCGGGGATGAACAAAAAAATTCTGCAGAGCCGGGGTTAAATGTCTATGATTTCATCCCCGGCAGGGATATATTAGCTAAAGCAGAGCCGGGGAGGACCGGTCTCAGTGCCGGGATATCCCCGGTGGTAAGTCGAGCCCTGGTTACATGTGCAATACAGCATGCCAGGGAACTCACAGGGTGACACCTGTCTTTTATGTTTAGTTACGTTCATTTCACATGTATATGTCATTTTATTTCAGTTACATTTACATTATGACCACATCATTATGAAAACATCAGAGCAAGATTAATTAATTAATTTTTTTTTTAAAACTTTCGTTAACTCTTAACATGTATTACATTGTTTACTGTAAGATACAATTCACGGGTCAGGCTTTGATCTATTCATATTGAAAATGGGTTAGCACTGCATCAGTGACAGTGCCCTCCATCTCCCTTGCAGTTTCACGTGTAGCTCCGTATTTGAGTTGTGAAGAACGCTGAAGCCAAACAGAATGCCCGCTGGAACTGTGAAATGTGCAGTTCCATTCAAAGATTTTGTGTGTGTGTGATAAACTGGAAAATGGGGAACACTCGGCTTAAAGGTTATATGAATAAATTTACATAATGTTTAACAAGTTTAGAGAAAGAATTAAAGAAATAATGCACGCCATATATTGTATGTTATCGTCAAGTTATCGACTACATCAAGTGGACAAATGGGGTGCTGCAGATCCACAGTGCCTATTAAATTAAATTATTATTTTTTTTTCTTGTATACCTATGAATATGTACAAGACCGGTTCTACGTTTATTAGGGTCCATTTCATAACAATAATGTTGTTAGGGCTACCCCTCAAATATATTGGGCCCCCGTAATTATCCTTTGAAACTCCTCTGGCGACCTTTAATTGTTAGATAATTTTACTTTAACCGGGCCGATATATTGCTGCTCTGCAATAGTTTGTATCACAAGAACTAAATTGTGTGAATTGATTACATTGGCCTTGCGCTCTTTGCAGAGGTGTATCTAGGATGGGGGGAAGGGGTCCAAATTCGAAAGTACCCCCGGGGGACCCCTAAATTTTTTTACATTAAATATTAAGTACATTTTCTCATGTCATGGTGTCGACTGACAAAATGCAGGGGCCCACAAAGAGTCCAAGCCCCCCCGGGCCCCCAAATCCCTAGGTCCGGTACTGGATCTTTGTTTACAACGCCTTACGCTCTTTGTTTACGGCAAAATGTAAAAATTAGTTTTGAAAAAAAAATAATATAAACAAAATTCAAGAACAAATAAAAACAAACAATAGCGAATAATTGATTCTACAGAATCAAACAATATGGCACTCTCATTCCAAATGCCGTATTCCTCTCTTATTATCTCACACACTTGCAGTTGTGGCTAATGTAATTATTTATTAATCTATTTAAAAACAACACCGGCAGCAACAGAACGCGTTAAAGAATTTGATAAGTATCCTTGATACAACACAAGGTTCAAAGACAAGACGACGAACGAATCAATGCGCGAGGCGAGGTCTCCGCGTGCAAACGCGACCGCGATGGCTTCTTCCTACATTAAATGCACACACATACACACTTTGATGTGCAAGACAGACACACACACACACGCGCGCGCGAGAGAGGGAGGGGTAAAAAAAAAATCGGCGGGGCGAACCATCCCTCGAGCTCCGTAGCGAGGTCGCGGATGATTTATTTTTGTTGAAAACATTGGCTCTTCACCGTGCGTGAAAAGAGGTTTTGTGGCAGACGATACACACAAGTCGAGCAAGCGGTTGGAGCTGTTGAAATTGTTGTTGGACTAACATGTTTTTTTTTTTTACAAGATCTTTTCTTCTTTTCTTCAGTCATAGCACGTTGTGTTCATAATTTTTCTTTCATACATTTTGGCATACATTTCATAAAAGTGGATTAACTGTTGCATTCGTAAGTATTGTCTATTATTATTATTATTATTTACTAGTTATCATTTTCTTTTTTAAATTTCAAATACTAACAATTAGAACATTTATACATGTATTTTTAAAAATTATGTTTTTATTGTACATTTTATTATTATTATTTTTAATCGTTTTATTATCAACTGTATACTTAATCAGTAATCACACACATTTAAATAGCATAGGGAATTAAGGATGTTATTTCGTTACATTGATGTTTAATTTTAAAAAAGCGCTAATTAGGAAAAAGAATTTCTCCATTGGCTATTGAAATATTATTATGTTATAATTTTTTAAGACTTATTCACCATTGCTATCATAAATACGGAATTAATATTTTACACACGTTTCTTGGCTACTGTGTGTTCAATCTGTATTGCAATACAAGTATCGATAATTTAACAATCTACACACACACACACACACATATATATATATATATATATATATATATATATATATATATGCCTATATAATTTAGGTGAAATAACTAAATAATCAATAGATATATGCCAATACAATTTAGATGAACTAATGTTTGGAATTTAAATTCATGCGCTCGATTTATTCATAAATATAATCAGCAATCGATTATGCCAACTTGTTATATTGTTACTTCAACTACTTTCATGGCAACACTTAACAACAATTCTAAGATTTAATGTCAATTTTCAATTTTGACTCTTGACCTCAAGTTACTTACTATACTTGTAATAACCTGTTGTCAAAGCGATTGTAAAACTTCAAAGAGGACTTCATTTTGATACATTGTATGGTGGTAAAAAAGTTTGAAAACACATTAACTTGATGATGTAATTCAAGCGATTTGAATTGGTGCGTTGTATTTGGACACCAATTGTTGTCAAAATACATGATAAAAACAAATTAAAAAAATAACCCAATAGTAAATTTTAACATTCATTTTGTAATTAATTTTAATTGTCTTTTGTTTGCTTATAGTATTCGTATTATGATCATTATAGAGGCAACTATCCGCGACATTGAAAAGATTTATAACGCGAGTAATTACCGATAGGTGACATTTTAAGTTTCATTTCACCACCGTCGACAAAATACTACGGGCAATAAATCGGGCCGTTTTAAACCTACTTGGAGAAGGCGGGGGGGGGGGAGAACATCACCTGGTCGGTAAGAACCCATAAATGTCAATATTTTGTAGCCAGCGCCGGGGATTTAAGTAAAATAAAAAGAAAAGTTCAATTTTCGTTGGTGAACTCAGACGACGTGCGGGCGGGAGGGGGATTATTGACGCCATGTATCTTTTTTTTAAGATTATAAGAGTTGACTTCAGTAAGATTGATTAATACAAACTGAACTAAACAATATGATGAATATAATATTATTATAACATTTAATATTCATTTATAATGTATTAGTTCGATAAGGAATAAAATTTATTATTATTGAATAATTCAAAAGACATACACAGCAATATTAAATATTTGTCTTGACATGACATGTTCATTATAATTTATCGACTAGGAATACAATTTATTATTATTATTGAGTAGTCTTCAGACTTGTATAAGTATATGAAATATTTCTTCCCCCCTTTTTTTTTGACATGTTAATTTTAATTTATCGCGACTGTTGAAATTGTACAGTTTTACATGAAATAATAATTGTTGTCTTTCATTTGTCGCTATGAACTTACACCTCTCGGGGAATGAATTCGTACAATAAATAAACCACTTGCCTCCACCCTCCACGAAAGATGCCCGCGAGTAGACTCCGCGTCTTTTGTGGATACGTCATTGTACACACACCATCTGATGTTTGGCTCTTAAGTTTTCGTATGTTGTCTAGTAACCAGATTCAGCATCTGTGGATTGTTAGCACACAGCTTTTTATAAATTAAAAAAAAATATGTTAATGAAAAAAGTTTAAACTTATGTTTGAAATTATTCCTATTTTATTGCTAGTAATTCAAAAGTTATTTATTTTTTGACGTTAATGCTCATGTGTGTGTGTATTCTCGTTCAGGCCGGCCCCTCCCCACACAACACATTCCGAATAGGAACAAAATTACGCTTGAATAAAAACTATTTGATTGTTGCCCGTTATAACATCATTCTCTTTTATGCTGTTCTTTTGACGTTGGCAAGGGTGTTATGGGTGGGTATGGGTGCCCGTCGTGAGTCCCGAATGTCACGAGAAACGCCTCTGTCCCGACACCCCGGCCTTTGTTTTGAATCCGATGCCGCCCGCCTTAAGTGCTTGGAATTACGTTTAAATAATAACTCTCCCATATGTAAATAAATTCGTCTCCGGTTAAACTTTACGCTCAGTTTGTGGAGACAGACTAGGCAGGGGGATTATGGGATTGTATTTATGACTTCATTTCCGACTTGGACATTCTTCCACTCACACTCTTTTTTTTTTCGTCTTTTGTAGTTAGGTCCATACATTTGTTTTTAACCTTGAAAATAATGTATGTGTGTATATATATATGTGCATAAATCATTTATAAATCTGCTCTTCCATCTAGTTGTAAGTAATGACCCATTGCACTTTAAACCAGGACCAGTGTGTCGGTTTGCATTTAAGTATGGGATTAAATCTTTGAATATCATTATGTAAAGCCTCTGACAAAAAACAAAAGACATTATCCACCGAGACTGTGGTCGCACTGTTAACGTTGAAGTCGTTGCATAATTTGGCCCTATACGTCACAGAAGTAACTTACGTAAAGATTTTTTTATTCACCTAAAATATACTGACATTTTTCATTTTGAAAATAATTCGCGTGATTCTTGCCATCACACAGATCTCTAGTCTAAGAATGTTGTGATCAACATACATGTGTATTAAATATACACACATAAAATATTCATACTCGCAGTTTTTTTTTTTTTAAATAATAAAACTTTTAGCAATTGTACTCTGATTTTAACACCATGGATGGGATACTTGTTCTCGATTACATTTCTGGAGTACTCGTACCTTGAGTATTTTTTTTTTACTCACAGTTTTCCTTGCAAATATAAAAAAAAAGCAACAACAAGACAACAACAATTTGTGTACACGTGTACTTGGACAATCTCTGGCAAATAATCTCAATATGGCTGTTAAAATAATATTGAAACGCACGCTTTTCTATAATGAGTTGTCCCTCTCCCTCTCTTCCCCCCCCCCTCCCCCCGGATATAAGTAGACTTAATTCATTGCACTCCCAGCGGAGGAAAGGGTCACTGCAACAACTCTCAATCGAACTCTCGCTGGGGGGGGGGGCGGTTCTTCCCATGTAAGGGTGCATTACTTCATGTGTTGATATAACTGAATGTAAATATGTTACACTTGTTGGTGATATAATACAAATACTCGTACCAACCGATTTCCCACTACCGCTGGATGCTGTATATTACATGTTCAGTTGTACACACAGATACATTAGTTCTGACAGAACAACCGCTGAATGGTGTATATTACTTGTGCACGCACGCTCGTACATTAGTTGTACATTTTTTAAAATGCTTTTGACATATTTCCTAAAGCTTAAATTGTACTCATCACACAACACACACACACACCAACTTTCTCGCCCACACCCCTTGCAGTCATGCTTGACTTGCTACACGCGCCTTATAGTTTACTATTTAAATATCTCGGTAAAGACGCAATTCACGACTCAACTTGGTAGACACAATGGCGGCCATAAGAAGTGCGTTATTAAGACTTGTTCTTCGTGTTGAACATAAAGTTCCCGTCTAAATCTAAGTCAGTTAAGTGATTGGGTTTTGTTCTTAGTCTGGTAAATGTATATAATCGATCGTCAAAATATTTAATTTAGCAAATACAATGATTTCATCGTATCTAAGACCATCATTTAGACCCATGTTAATTAGGTCATGTTAATTGATATTACGGACAGGTATCGATCATTAATACTTGATGATTTTTGTTTTCCTTAATCAATATGACATCGCTATTGATGGTCTGGATTTCAAAGTTCACACCCGATTCTTTGAACCCCAGTCTATTATATTTCTGAGCATTCCATAAAGTACATTCTGCAGATCAGGATTAGTATCGGAATCACTTTGTTCTACATATCGGGAAAATTATCGGAATCACTTTGTTCTGCATATCGGGAAAATTATCGGAATCACTTTTGTTCTACATATCGGGAAATTATCGGAATCAATTTGTTCTACATATCGGGAAAATATCGGAATCACTTTGTCCCATATATCGTGAATAGTATCGGAATCACTTTGTTCCATATATCGGGAATAGTATCGCAATCACTTTGTTCAATATCTGTAAGCTCGTATTTCACTGTTGTTTGATCCTCCCATGTTTTCAATACACGACTGTCTACTGCGAGGGTGTTAAACCTCTGTACCGACACGGCGTTTGAGTGGAAATGTTTTAGGCGGAGGAGCACAATAAACTAACAATGGTTGAAAAGAAGAGATTTGATCCCAGTCCCCTAGGGACAAACATCAGATGACTTTTATTGCGCTAAAGTCACGTTGTTAGATTGTTTGTCTGGTCATGTGACCGGGATAGGTAACTGTGCGTGGCGGCAGATACACAAAAATGGCGGAGCTGTGGCGCTCGTACACAATGTTAGGTGGGCCACCTTCACGTGAACAGTGTGGCACTCGTACACAGTGTACGTTAGGTAGGCCACCTTCACGTTAACAGTGTGGCGCTCGTAGGCAGTGTATGTTAGGTGGGCCACCTTCACGTGAACAGTGTGGCGCTCGTACACAGTGTATGTTAGGTGGGCCACCTTCACGTGAACAGTGTGGCGCTCGTACACAGTGTATGTTAGGTGGGCCACCTTCACGTGAACAGTGTGACGCTCGTACACAGTGTATGTTAGGTGGGCCACGAGAATACCGTGGCATTTGTTTACATCTTATCCCCACGTGACACCCGTGTGACGAGGAGCAATGGAGAGCTAGTTATACTTGATAGACAGTTAGTATTAGGGAGCGACCGATAATCGGATCGGTATCGGTATCGGACCGATATTGGCACTATCGGTTAATATCGGATCAACCGATTTTTGTAGGGAGCGACCGATAGTCGAACCGATATTGGCAACATGGGTTAACTATCGGACCGGCCGTTTTTTGGCTGCCGATACATTTTTTTTTCACAAATGAGTTGCAGAAAAAAAATCCGTAAATAACCCAATTCTATAACCAGATCAGACAAGATTTAAAAAAAAGGGAAAAAAAACCCATACACAGAAATTGTCACGTCCACAAAAATTGCATCAGCGATATGACCTTGAAACAATAGGATTGGCATTTCTTAATTCTAATGTATGACCTTGAATGATACAATTAGTAAACATCTTTGTGTATTTTTTTTTTGGGATGGGAAGTTGGGGGGGGGGGGGACAAGACTTACGTGTGGGTGAAGTGTAACAAAATATGACATGGAAGGGGTGAGTATGGGTTGACATACGTCATTAGCTGTAGCACGAGAAAAACACGTGTTTGGCATTGTTGTTGATTAAAAAAAAATATCGGTATCGGTAAAAATGCTGGGGAAAAATATCGGTATCGGACTATCGGTAAAAAGGCATATCGGTCGCTCCCTAGTTAGTATACTTGATATAGAACTAGTGATACTCAACGTTGTACTGAAATCTCGTTATATCGAAAATGCTTTTTGTTTTATATCAAAGTTGCAGCAACACACGCATATTTTTTTTTTGTGTGAGCAGTCAAATTTTCTTAAACCACCTACGACAAATATGTTACCCACTTTATATACCGTACCAGTTCACACCTAACGGCTGCAGTGAACGTTCCGCCAGGCTATACGTGCATAAATAAATATATTTCACAAATTATTCTCTTTCACGGCCTCCATTTACTTCCCCTTAAGGCAAAAAAAAGATGTCGTCACGCCTTGGGTTATTCACCCCTGCTCTACATCTCGTTTGTATTCAGCATAATTTATTCATCGTTACAAGTTCATATAAAGTTGGCTCAATGTCGAGGCCACACACACACGCATGCACAAAAATATACAACATATTTAAACATACAACATATTTATGTTTACGATAACCTCAACCGAGTCGTTTAAAAAAATAAGCTCAGGTCACACCCATCAATGATTGACCCAACCTCAGCAATCTGCGACCAGTGGTTCATGTAACAGGCACAAGGCTGCCAACTCACACGCGCGTATCTTGATTTAAAAATGGATGAATGTTTGACACATAGTTGTTGGTGCTTATCATGGAACAGTCGTATAACTCGAATAGAAATGATCCATCTGTGTGCATGCTGCCTCTACATCAATGTTCCCGCTATATAATTTTCCTTCTATATCAATGTTCCATTATATCGATGTTCTCTCTATTTTAATGTTTCACATATATAGATGTTCCCTCCCAGTGCTCCATTTAAGAAAATTCCAGTGCCGGGGATGAAATAACATTTCCGCAGAGCCGGGGATAAATGTCTATGGTTTCACCCCCCCCCCCCTTTTTCAGGGATATATTAGCTAAAGCAGAGCCGGGGATGACGGTAAATCGAGCCCTTCCCGCCTTTATTTCTGAAGGCCGTGTGCGACAAATGAGGGCAATGTGTGTGTGTGTGTGTGTGTGTGTGCAGTGCACAGTGACAGATTGTAGGTCCGCTAAGCGAAACCATTTATTTCCCCCTCTGTTGTGATGTGTGTTCGTCGAATAGCATTACTTTGTGAATTTACTTTGTGTATTTTGTCACAAACTGTTCTAGTTTTGTAACGAGCAGAGAGAAATGCGGTTGCAATTTTCCATTGACGAATTCCCGATGCGTTAATTATAAATTAAAATTTTGTCGCCACCAACATTTTGAGGACCACTGTCGCAGTTCGTACCAAAAACTACATCCATTAAAACTGTAGGTGAGACCCTTCTGTCAATTTTATGATTCCAATGTGGTCTCCCCCCCCCCTCCGGCTCGATACAATTTTTGCCTTCCCCTGGTCAATCCGAATGCTGCTTAGTGTTTGTGGATTGGGGGGGGGGGCAGAGAGAGAGAGAGAGAGAGAGAGACGTCGTCTTTGAAGTTGAAAGGGAACATACACCACCGGCTGTCGGGGAAAGGAACGACTCTCTGTCTCGCTGCACACACACACACACACACACACACACAGTGGCGGTAGTGGTGGTGGTAGGGGTTCAGCGAGGTCAAACGACGAAACTTCTAAACAACTTGTTGTACACACGACCAATACAATACTCTGTATTTCACATCTCTCTCTCTCTCTTTCTAGCCACCTTTTTCTACACCCGCCACACCACCTTGTCCTTCTCTCTCTCTCTCTCTCCCTCCCCCCACCCCTCCATCCTTTCTTGTCATCGTTTGAGCGTGACAATATTTTCTATCTCCCACCACCACCACCACCACAACCCCTCCTCTCCCCGACCGAGGGCCACACGAGACATGAAGAAGAAAACTTGAGTCTGGTTGTCAACTCCGAGATTTGACGAGGTGACGACGGGAGCAACAGATTTCTTTGACTGTAATTCTCTCCCCCCCGGCCCCACTATCTTGTGGCATTTTAGTTGTATTACATGATAATGAAACATAAAAAAAGGACCATTAATTAAATAATGATACAAGAACAAATCAACAGCAAGAACATTAAAAAACAAACCGTCACTGTTTTTTTTTTTATATTCGTTGTACGTGGAACTAAGTATGTGACGTATAATGTATTTTAGTGTTGTGTTCTATATTTACATGCATTCCTAAAGTATAGTTTGTTCTATAGAGTTTAAATGATTGAAATACGTTTAGACCTTTCACCGTAAAAAAAAAACATTCAGTAGTATAACAGGATGTGCGTATTATTTATAGTTAGTTTGTCTGTGTGTGTGGAATATATAATATATATATATATATATTGTAATAATTATATTTGGCTGTAATAACTAACTTTTTAGGCCAAATATAATTATTACAGCCAGATATAATCACGTCTGTTTTTCTATCGTCTGCCCAAATCTACTTCCCTAAGTGGCCAGTTAAATATGCTAGCTAAATTTCTTGGCCAAATATAATTATTACAGCCAAATATAATTATTTAACATATGTATGTATGTATTGTTACAACTCTTTAAAATTCTGTTTATAAAATCAAAACAACACACAGGCTGGCGTGGGTTCCAAGAGTATTTACTAATATCTATAAAAACAACAACGGCAACATGGCCACTCTCTTGCCGGCTTCTTACGTCACTGTCACTACTGCGTCATCGCGTTAACTCTGTAGACTGTACGGTGCGCACGGAGAGGGTCGTAACAGTATGTATGTATCAATCAGTACAACGTGCTGAACTATTTAACCCAATACCCGTGTTTATTGATGATATACTGTAAATACAAATAATAATAATGATGTGGGAAGTATATCTTCTGCTGCTTCTGATACCAATATTCATTTGACATGCTGAACAGAACAAAACCTGAACTTCAACATAACAATGATCAGGGTGGCAGTGACCGGGGTTGGGCGCACCAGGGGTACTTGACGACGGGCCCCTACTGTTTTCATGTTGCTTTAAGACTGGTGGGCTACAGAAATCGCTGCTCTACCAAGACAGTTATGCATCTGTGAAAGCAACATACATAGTCTATACACAGTACATTAACATAAAACTCAATGATTTATATTATTCACTGTGACATGGCTATTGGCTAATGACGTGGCATAATCAGCTGTTGTCTTTTAGTGTTTGTTTTCTCTGATCAGCTGTTGTTTTGATTTGATTTAAACATTAGCCTCGTCAACTGTGAATTAATAACATTTTTGTTGTTGTTGTTGTTATTGTTAAATTACTTTAGGAGTTTGAAAGTCAATGACTGGTCCCAGTTTAGGTGAAGGTGTTGACATATTTATCATGTGTCCTGCCCGTACACACTATTGGGAGAACCCTTCTTACATGTTGGGGACATGGGCGGCTGTCCCGGGGAAGGGGGGGGAGGGCTCTCTTCTTGGGAAGTCCTCTGTAGAGGACGAAGTAAAAAACTTATCAGTTTAAACTGCTGTTATATAAAACATTTGTCGGGTGCCCGGGAGCTAGGGGTGACTTAACAGTTTAGGAACCTTCCCCCCCCCCCGCTCCGTGTCACCCGCAGTCAAACAGAGACCGTATCTTTATCAAACAAACATAGATTATGGTCATCACCATACATAGACTATGCCATTACCTCACACATAGACTATGTCATTACCAGGGCTCGATTTACTGCCGGGGATATCTCCGGCACTGAGAACTGTCATCCCCAGCTCTGCTTTAGCTAATATATTCCTTTCGGGGATGAAACCATAGACGTTTATACCCGGCTCTGAGGAAATAATTTTTCATCCCCGGCACTGGTTTTTTCTTAAATCGAGCACTAGCCATTACCACACACATAGACTATGCCGTTAGAGTGAAGATTGACAGAAGACCATAATATCGCAGATAACTTCTCGGAGGTATACAAAGATAGAAAGATACAATAAAAAAAAAGGAAATAATAAAAGAGAAAAATATCCAGGCAGAAAACTCTTTGATGTTTTGGCCAACTTACATCTCGGTTATTCCTCAGTCTCTTTATCCAATACCTCCTCCCCCCATATCACACACCTACCCATGTATCTTTTTTTTTTTCAAAATTATTATTTACACATTTCTCCTCATCCGTAACTTACCTGTCTTACCTGCGCGCGCGCACACACACCCACACAAACACAAAGAGACCCACAGACCCTCACTGTTGACTTTACTCACACTTTCCTCGTTTCTCACACCGCATGTCACTTGATCTCACGTGGATGACGTATCGGCCTCGCGTTCACTGACAGGAAGTGACGAGCGACACGCCGATGACAAATGGCGAGAACATATTTTTTTGTGTTGTTAGTCAGTTCGAGTTATAGCCACATGCTCTCTTCCCCCCCCCCCCAGTCCTCTTCCTCCCAATAATACTTAAATTTCAATCTTTTTATGACATAATCGGCAATATACCATTGTGACCTGGGGCGTCTTTATAAATTTATTTATGCGTTCGGGGGGGGGGGGTGTTAGGAGGGGGGGCGTTAATTTCGGCCCCGGTCGATTTATGAACTTTTTTTTTGTGCGTAAATTTGCATTTAGATTTTTTTTTCTAGTGTTACTGTTGGGACACATGTTACATTCTTCAAGTAATAGAATTTTAAATAAAAAGAAATTGTTACATACAGGAATTGAGGAGGAGGCGAGGGCTTCAGTTTGACGTCATCCCGCGCAACATGTGATGATGATGAAACGTGTTGGCTTGGCGCCTGTTGAATATTTCATACTTCGGGGATCCCCAGCAGTGATGTTTGTTGCCCTGGGGGTGGTTGTGGTTGTCGGCTGGTTGGTGGTTGCTTACATTTAGTCGGGTCGCTTCTGAGGTCAATGTATGAATGATTAGAGGCGAAGGTCAGACGTAATAGTGGTCGCACGCACACACGCAGATAGCAGAACTGACCGGATAGTTGGCATAGACAGCTCATGTAGTCATCTAATTCTGTAGAAGTGGAGAAAGGATCATAACGGGGAAAGGGGGTGTGGGGAGATAACTTGCCCCAGGGTGCGGTATCCTAGATCGCCAAAATGATGTTACATAATTTTGTGACAGACACCCTTGTCTTTTTTTTTGCGATGAATAATCCAGTCTAGTTTTTTTTGATAAATGTTTAGATATTATTTGTAACTAGCTGAACAATTGTAATAGAGTCACGACATGCCTAACCCCAGGGCGCGCAAGTAGCGCATTAGAAAGGTGAGCTCTTTCCATCAAGAAACTCGCGAACTAACGTGGGATGGGGGGTCCCCGGGGGGACAGACTTTCGCATTGTACATAGATTTTGTCTTTAATCTTATGGAGATAGTTATCTCATTTATTTGAAAATTAAAAAAAAAAGGTTATTTTTTTTTTGGTTTTCATTTAACTTTTAACGGTTTTAGACACAAATCTAAATATAGTTTGTTCTCATTATTACGCCATTACCAAATTTTAATTTTCCAAAAAAAAAAAAATATAATAAAAAAAAAGCTGCGCGCTTTTTTTATTTAGGTAGACGGTTATTTGTAATTTGTTCACTACCAGCACTACCGGGAGTTGTCAATATTTTGTCTACATTGAAGAACATCTTTATGCTGAGGTAAACAATGATGAACGAAAAGCAAAACCTCTGGTGGTTTTTTTTTGTCGGGTTCCCACCAGACGTCAAAAGTTTTTTCCACATGGCGACATGGTCACAGCAGGTGGTCATCTGGGCGGAGTGATTATTTTCATTATGATGTACGCACACACACGCGCGCACACACGCATACACACACAAAGTACCTTTGAAAGCATTTCTTACCTAACACCAGTCTGCGTCTCAGAGAGGGGGGAGGGGGAGGAGGGCACACGAGCCCGCTGCATGAGGGCAAATATTGTTGAACAAAATATGAAGTGCTTCCTGCCTTGGGGAAATATGGGACAGGATGAAAAAATTATGAGGGGGGAAACACGCGTTTGTGGGTTGGAGAATGTTTATGTTGTATGAGAGATTGAGACAGAGATACTAACAGACAGATAGGCAACTTTGGACTGTCGAACTGATAGGTAGACAGATAACAGATAAATATACAGATATAGACAAATGAATAGACTTAAAGATAGAGAGAGGCATATAGGTAGACATAGTAACAGATATATTGTCGAATAGGGGTATTCTAATAGGTAGAGAGACAAATTAAAAGATATGGACAGACAGATAAAGACAGACTCTCTCTATCTATCTATCTATCTATCTATCTATCTATCTATCTATCTATCTATCTATCTATCTATCTATCTATCTATCTATCTATCTATCTATCTATCTATCTATCTATCTATCTATCTATCTATCTATCTATCTATCTATCTATATATCTGTCTGTCTGTCTGTCTATCTATCTATCTATCTATCTATCTATATATCTATATATCTATATATCTATCTACTTTTGTTCAACTTCAACATCAACACTAGTCAGGACTCAGGAGCACTGTCCCTTCAGCTCGGTAGTTTTCGAATATTTTATTTTTATTCTACTGCGAAAAATCGGGATTACAAGAGTTCAGGGGGAGGTTAGTTTGTTAGAGCCCCTAGATTATCAGGCCACGACCCTGGTATGGAATATATGAAATACATGTATATAGTATACAGTGAGTGTATAAAGTACACGTATATGGTATACAGTCAGGGGCGCCGAGAGCCAACAAGGGCCCCAGGGCAGGACATCACTGCGGGCCCCTTAATAAACAATGAGTCGTGAAAAAATTGACATTGTCGGGGCGGCCGGGCCCCCTTACAGATGCGGAGGCCCCCTTACAGATGCGGGCCCCCTGGCAATGAACCCCCTGTCCCCCCCTCTCGGCGTGCCTGTATACAGTGAGTGTATAAGGTATTGCTGTGTTGTATGAAAGGGCAGAAATGTTAAACCATCATTTTATATTTAAAAAAAAATATATCCGTATCCACTGACACACTTTCAGCAGAAAGTTTCGTCTCTTATGTTTTTTTTTTAAATATCGATCTAAGTATTTTATCTATTCGTCTTTTATCCGATACTTCTTTTATGACCTATGTCAGTTTTGACAAGGACATCCACTGTATTGTGGCATTAACTCATGGTGGTTTTATACCACTTTAACGTACATCATGGTGGTTTTATACCACTTTAACGTACATCATGGTGGTTTTATACCACTTTAACGTACATCATGGTGCGTTTATACCACTGATAGGTGGCATTACATCGTGGTGGTTTTGTACCAGTTAGGTGGCATTACATCATGGTGGTTTTATACCACTTTAACGTACTTCGTGGTGCGTTTATACCACTTTAACGTACATCATGGTGCGTTTATACCACTGTTAGGTGGCATTACATCATGGTGGTTTTATACCACTTTAACGTACATCGTGGTGCGTTTATACCACTTTAACGTACATCATGGAGGTTTTATACCACTGTTGGGTGGCATTACATCGTGGTGGTTTTTGTATCAGTTAGGTGGCATTACATCGTGGTGGTTTTTGTACCAGTTAGGTGGCATTACATCATGGTGGTTTTTGTACCAGTTAGGTGGCATTACATCATGGTGTTTTTGTACCAGTTAGGTGGCATTACATCATGGTGGTTTTGTACCAGTTAGGTGGCATTACATCATGGTGTTTTTGTACCAGTTAGGTGGCATTACATCATGGTGGTTTTGTACCAGTTAGGTGGCATTACATCATGGTGGTTTTATACCAATTAGGTGGCATTACATCATGGTGGTTTTGTACCAGTTAGGTGGCATTACATCATGGTGGTTTTATTCAACTGTAATGTAAATCATGGTCATTTATTTATTTAATATGTTGTATTGATCATCTTTTTTTAAAAAAAAACATTATTCCAGAACCAGGGACTTTGATCTTACATCTAACTTTTGAAATCACTTAAACTAGCGGCGTAGCCAACAATGTGGGGTAGCGTGGGTTCTGAAAAAAAAAGACATCCTATTCCCACGCCCAAAATTACTAAATATGGTGATGAATCCGCCCCTGGCTAACCGGGGCGAACCTACCGACGCTCCAACCTAGTTAAGCCACAATGATATTGTTATATCATGTCGTTGTCATTGTTATAACTTTAATATTTGTCTTATTGAGAATAGTTTAATGCATCTCCAATTTTTTTCTCCTCCAAACAGGATTAAAAGACCGACAGCTGAGAGAACGATAATACAAAGGAATAACAAAAAACTTGAAACTCAGGTATACGCCCCTGATTCAAGATACTCAAGGTGCACTTAAGCCCGGGTACTCTTCTTAATAGGACGCAACCGTTCTTCTTTGTTGGCCAAGCACTCTGATCTTCTATCGCACTCACGGGTTTGTGTTGTGCCTTATCGTTACGATCTTATTTGAAAACCAACAACATCCTTGGTAGAGAAAAATACAACCCATGTGAATATTGGATATTTCATTCTCTTTATTTTCTGTCTGGTTGTAAATAAGTCTGGATTTTAAAATAGACCAGTTTCAAAACACCAAGGAAATTGGACTACGAACCAAAAAAAAAATTGGACCAGTTTTACTTCAAATTCCAGCTTAGTGTAATGAAAATCTCCAACATGTGATATTTTTTTTTCGGCTTTTTATTCATTAATTTTTCTTCTTCTGTTGATTCTTGGTTGCTCAGGGTTGACAGGACTCGACGTTCGGCTCGTCCTGTGTTTCCCCCGTTTGCTTGTACTTCCGGAGGATTTATGACTGCGCGTGTCAAAGGTCATTTGTTTACTTGGTCTTTTAAGTAAAAAAAGGGGAAGATAAAAAACAAGACGAGAATTTTTTTTTATCAGTTTTCCCCTGTGCGTCTGTGATTCCAATATACCCCGAACACTGTCGTCAGGTGTGTGTCGGGGGGACTCGACTTGAAAGAAATTTGATAACAATTGTTTAAAGCAGGGCCCGTGACTCTATCTGTTTTTTTTTTTAAATTTATGTACCGTGAGAATTGCGGTTGGCAGAAGTAGTGAAAAAGTACTACATTCAAGTCTTTACAGAAGTAAACAAAACAGAAAATAGAGTTGGGGGCCAAGTAAAAGTTATGTTTAGGACGTAACGGGCATTAAATATGAATGAAAAGTGTATCGCGTTACAACGTGTGCTGTGTCTCAATTTCCAAAGAGGAACTAACTCCGTATGAGAAGAAAACCAGCCTTGTTGTGTTGACAAGTAAGAGTTAAATTCCCGTGTTGTCAGGGGCCCCATTAGAAATCTATTGTGCCGTTTTCCAGACTGGCTTTTCTTTTTTAAAAAAAAAATCAATTGTCCTTTGTGGGTGTGTGTATCTAGTGACCATGTTTGGTTTAAATTTGTGTTCCGGTTTTTCCAAATGGAGGACTGGGAAAGGCGCCGGTCGGGCGCTGCTGGTGGTGGCGGCCGTGCTCTGCGGCGCCGTGGATAGGGCTCCGGCCCACCGCATGGATAACCATTACCAGAGGTGCGAGCCGATCACCATCAAGATGTGCAAGGACATGAAGTACAACATGACCAGCATGCCCAACTACGTAGGTGAGTACTCTCTCTGGCCTGTGTGTTCGAGAGTCTGTATCCGATGCATGCATGGGAGGCCTAATGTAGGTTGGGCCCGGAGGGGGGGACTGGCGCAAAAGGAAAAATAGGGCCCTTAAAAAAAGGGGGGATACATAACAAATTATAATGTTTTGGTTTTTCGGGTATATAGTGGGACTTTTCGGGGCTCCATATTCACATTTTGAGCCTCTCCCCCCACCTCCCCATTCAACCTGCCTCCAATTGAATGTATGATAACTCTTGTATGCCACGAAAGTCACACAGCTAAAAAAAGAGTTTTTATTTTTTTCAAATCTTGTAACCTGAAGGTGTCTTCTGTACTGGTATAAATATGTTCAAGTAGCCTACTAAACATATAAGTATATACATATAAGTATACATATAAATGTGAGTATAAGATGATACATTGTCCATTAGCGACCACAGATGAACACGGGGGGAGGGGGAGGCGTATGTAAACAAACACCAACTTGCGGAATTTCCTGTTGCTGTTGTTGTTGTTATTTCGTTAGTCTGTTTCATACTGTCCGATCATGTCATTAATGAATTGCTTTACCCCTCCCCTCCACACCCCCCACCCCCGGGGTCCCATCATTCCAACCGTTAAACTATGCAGCACTCCCCCCCCCCGCAACCCGCCCCCCTTTCACCTTACCATCCACATATTGATCTAAATGTTCACCTTTATCTGTTATTGTTACTGCTGTATCTACCACACTCTCTCTTTCTCTCTCCCTCTCTCTCTCTCTCTGTCCCTTCCCTCCGCTGTCATTACATATTTCAGGAGTTGATATCGCCCGTGCCCCTATCCCTCCCCCCCCCCCCAATGTTTTGTTGTCAGTGTGGGGATAACATGATAACGCTCGTGCCCGTCAGGCAAACTCAGAGGGAGGAAACAGCAGTTTAGTTTATTTCAACCCCTCCCTCACCCCGCCCTCATCTCTCCGCTGTTTGTTATGTGTCCCTTCCCCCCCTCCCCTAGTGGGTGTTTACCCCACGGAAACAATTAATTTATATTGCCTCGCTCATTAGTGAGTGGTGGTGGGCGGGAAGGGAGGGGGAAGTTTTCTCATTAACAAATTGGTCATCCGGATACACAGTGTTTGTTTGGTTTATACACACACACACACAGGGTATCGACGACACCACGATCTCATGCGCTTGTTTGTATTTTTAACTGTGCCTGTTAGTCTCTACATCACAGCCCTCTCTATTCCTCGGTTTCTGCAACATACCAAACCATTTTTTTTTAAACGTTTGTAAATTTGAGGAGTGAGAAAACAGCTTCCATTTTTTTTTTTTTCTGCCATAAAAATTAACCAAATAAAAATTAACCAAAATGGTCGTTTGCTCGTCTGTATACGTTATAGAACCTGGTTTGATCTCCCGTGAGAACCAACGTAATTTTTCAGGTCATAGATCAAGTTCCCCTCCATGTCTCCCGTTGTGCCTCTATGGCCATTGCACAATCCGCTGTGGTGGCGGTGAATAAAAGGCACTATTTAAAACCGTCCCATTAGTGGTTTATGGGATGCATGAGATTTCAACTCATCCTTACAGGAACTACACACACATAATACAAACTCTAACCCTCTATAGTACAACATACTCAACACACACATTCACTCAACGAAAAAAGAGAGCATTCAACATTCAAATAATACCCGCCATTACTGTGACGTAAGCTGCATCTATACATACAGCTTTCACTGAGCTGAACTGGCAACACCAAAGGAGGTGTGTGTGTGTGTGAGTGAGTGCTGTGTGAAAGGTCAAGGTGATCAAGCATCTACAAGATCGAGACATCTACTTGTTGAAATTTTTTTTTTATATAAATAGTTCATTCACGTCCATCGCGCAGCCAAACTCCTTTAATCCGCCCCTGAAGAAAACTCTGCCACACACAACATAAAAGATGTACGCACCGAACGTAGCCCTCAGATCCTCCTCCCCTCGGCAGAGACTCGCGTTTCTTTTTTAGTAGCGGCCGTATTTGATCTCGCATCTCAAGGGTATAGAATTATCCAAAGACCATCGCCCTCCCCCCACCTTTTCCATCCGATTCCGGGCTCCTGAAGCCGATGTAGGGTTGCCTTTATGGTGGGGGGGGGGGTGCGGCACCCATACGCCACAGATGTTATTCATGCTAAGTTGCTGCGCATTATAAATTTGTTTTAAAACACGGAACAGGTTTTGTGGCATTCGTATGTGTATGTGTGTATGGGGGGGGGGGTGTCTGGGGGAGCACATATTATAAATTCTCTGTTTATTGATGAATACATCCTATGTCTGTGCTGCTTCCTATATGAATATGTAAGGCTAACATATTTCATTGTGCATAGTTAAAGTCACAATTTGTATACCCGTTCTTAATATC
The DNA here is from genome assembly GCA_021962125.1 of Bulinus truncatus. Lineage (NCBI taxonomy): Eukaryota > Metazoa > Mollusca > Gastropoda > Planorbidae > Bulinus > Bulinus truncatus. The sequence goes on from JAGDYQ010000250.1 coordinate 1,116,774, forward strand.
TATGCTTATACCATTACCTAATCCTATATATATATATATAATACTTGGCGGATTTCTTTAAGAAAATGGCTCTATAAGATAGGCTCATAATGGCTCTAAGAAAGGCTCAATGAGTCGAGAGATATGAAACTGGTGCCACACTTGTGTGTGTCATATTCCCGTATTCGATGAGTCAGTCAATCACTATGACGTATGTATGTGTTCACGTCTGTCAAGTTGACACAAGAAAGTGCGTCGGAATCGGAAACATCGGAACTTTTTTAGTGGCCCCCCCCCCCAAACCAATTTCATTTGTTTTTTTTTTTCTCATCCGATGAATTGGACCCATATGTTACATATTTAGTCAGTTAATTACATGCATTGGAATCTGGAATAGACTGGAATCGTAAATTCAGAACAGAAGAATCGATACATTCAGTCGGAAATATTGTTCTGTTTTTTTTTTCTCATGACTTAATTCTTGTCTTTATCAGTTGATGAGTTCATCACCTGTCGCTTTACTTAGATATCACATTTCCCCCAGTTTAATTATCGACACCGTTATCTATTCCTCCATCATCTATAGTTTTACACCCCCCCCCCACGTCCGAACATTTGTCTCCCCCCCCCCCTCGTCAATACAATTAATTATGTGTATTATATCTTCCCCATTGTGTTAAAAGACCCTGTAATCATGAGATTTAATCTCAGATCATATAAACTACTAATGGGATTTTTTTTTTATATATATGGTGCCCTTCATTCATTCCCACCATAGCCGATTGCGCAATTGCCATGGAGGCACCACAGGAGTTATAGGGGGGGGGGACGACTTGAACAGTTGGTCTTCTCCAATGACGACATACAGTCCAGTTCACATTTACCTTGAAATATCTCCACATCACCGTCACAGTGCACCCCCACACACACACCAACACCCCCCGACGTGTACTGTATCAATGTTGCAACCCTGTCAAGTAGTGTACTACATACACGTACAGCAGTTGATATACGAGCGCCGTTAATTCATTATTCATTAATTTTATATACAGCGAGGATTGAACTAATTAATGACCGATAGCTAGTGTTGTTTTCGTTGACGAAAACTAAAACTAAAACCTTCGTTGACGAGAATGTTGACTTTTCGTCAACGAGAACTAAAACTAAAACTAAAATTAGCAGCAAGACTAAAACTAGACGAAAACTGAAATTATTACAGAAAAAACGGAATAAAAACTGAAACTAAAATATAGTGTTGCTTTCGTTCACGAAAACTAAAACTAAAACCTTCGTTGACGAAAATGTTGACTTTTCGTCAACGAGAACTAAAACTAAAACTAAAATTAGAAGCAAGACTAAAACTAGACGAAAACTAAAATTATTACAGAAAAAACGAAATAAAAACTGCAACTAAAATATGACCTGGGACTAAAACAACACTAGCGATAGCTCCAGTGTGAAACATTATGATGGGTTGTAAATGGGGACATATGTGTGTGTGTTTGTGTGGGTGGAGCGATGTGTGGGTGGGTGGGTGTGGTGATTTGGGGGTTCATGGCACTAATCGTCCTGCAGATATTAACTTTTCTGTACCTTCAACCAGATTCGTACAGCAGCTTTTTCTAAGGTTTGGTTGAAGTTGTCTACGTTTGGTTGAAGTTTTCTACGTTTGGTTGAAGTTTTCTAAGGTTTGGTTGAAGTTTTCTACGTTTGGTTGAAGTTTTCTAAGGTTTGGTTGAAGTTTTCTACGTTTGGTTGAAGTTTTCTACGTTTGGTTGAAGTTTTCTAAGGTTTGGTTGAAGTTTTCTACGTTTGGTTGAAGTTTTCTACGTTTGGTTGAAGTTTTCTAAGGTTTGGTTGAAGTTTTCTACGTTTGGTTGAAGTTTTCTACGTTTGGTTGAAGTTTTCTAAGGTTTGGTTGAAGTTTTCTACGTTTGGTTGAAGTTTTCTAAGGTTTGGTTGAAGTTTTCTAAGGTTTGGTTGAAGTTTTCTACGTTTGGTTGAAGTTTTCTACGTTTGGTTGAAGTTTTCTACGTTTGGTTGAAGTTTTCTACGTTTGGTTGAAGTTTTCTACGTTTGGTCGAAGTTTTCTACGTTTGGTTGAAGTTTTCTACGTTTGGTCGAAGTTTCCGAAACGCCCCCACCCCCACCCTTCCTATGTTTTTCTTTTTCAAATAATGGATACAGTCACAGCTGAACTTGGCCCGATAGTTTCAAATAATGGATACAGTCACAGCTGAACTTGGCCCGATAGTTTCAAATAATGGATACAGTCACAGCTGAACTTGGCCCGATAGTTTCAAATAATGGATACAGTCACAGCTGAACTTGGCCCGATAGTTTCAAATAATGGATACAGTCACAGCTGAACTTGGCCCGATAGTTTCAAATAATGGATACAGTCACAGCTGAACTTGGCCCGATAGTTTCAAATAATGGATACAGTCACAGCTGAACTTGGCCCGATAGTTTCAAATAATGGATACAGTCACAGCTGAACTTGGCCCCACCCTATCGGAACTCGTGTGTGACACATAATATAGTCTGTTAACACATTGAGAGAGTCTATTTTAAGATCTGATAGTTGTTGATGAGATGTGAATTAAACCAACTCGGAGTTAAAAACTGTAAACAGCGGCTCACGTCATAAGTGTGTGTGCGTGCGTGTGTGTGTGTGGGGGGGGGTTAGGATGCACGTATGTGTTTGTGTGGCGGTTGATATTTATCTCTCGCGAGCTGTCAACGAGTTCAGCAAGTGTCCGCTCGCGAACAAAGTTGAAGGTCGCGGAGGTCAAGTCAAGGGTTATACTAATAACTGGAGACTGGTATATCGCATCACTCATTTCAGAATGACAAGGGGGGCGTGCAGAGAATTTCATCTGGGGAGTGGAGTAGGAGGGGATATATTTTTTTACGCTGCACTCATCGTCGTCGTCCCTCCCCTCCCCTCCGTCCTTTTTTTTTAAGCTTTCAGAATTCTTCTCTTGGTCCTGGATCTGGAATTAAATCTTTGGGAAGACAAGTTTTTTCAATTATTTTGATAACTGCACCTATATTTTATTTTGTTTAGTTTCTGGGACGGTGACAAAAGGGACCGTTCACCCATTACTCAACGAAAAAAATGTTTTAAAAAAATGTACCTATCTATCTATACCTATCTACACCTTTCTACACATTTCTACACCCTTTTATACCTATATATATCTATCTATACCTATCTACACCTTTCTACGCCTATGTACACCTTTCTATACCTCTCTATATTTATCTATACTTATCTACACCCTTATATACCTTATATACCTATCTATACCTTTCTACACCTATCTATACAAATTATGACGTTTTCATTATCTTTCTTTTTTGGAGTTTTTCTTGGCTGGTGGGTGGCGAAAATAATACAGATTTTTTACGGTGGGTAGCGGAACCAAAGGATTGTGAGTCGCGAAGCGTAAACGTTATGAGAACCACTGCCATAGACACAAAGGTAAACATTGATTCGAACTGTATAGAGAAAAAGAACACGACCACCACCACCACCATATTCTGAATACAACGAATTCCTTAAATATTTCTAAGAAAGATTACCATTAGCTTATTCGACTTCACTCCACCAGTCCCAACCCTGTTACCCGACCTACTAGACCCCGTCTCCCAACATTTTGAATGTCTTGAATTCTATTATTGTCTTGTTTTCATTTAATATCTAACCCCACTGATCTCTCTCTCTCTCTCTCTCTCTCTCTCTCTCTCTCTCTCTACTTGATCGCTACGAAGTTGTTTGGTTGTTTTTTTCTTTTTAAAAAACCAATTCTCAGTTGTATTTCTGGACTCGGTCTCCGGCTCGCGTAGTGCACGGATTTTTTTTTCTTTCTCTCTCAGTGCCGACGTGAAGCGAACCTTGTATTTCTTTTCTTTCTCCCCGTGTTTCTCACGTGGCTTTTCTATTATCCCACTACAAAAGCTGGGGGGCGACTCGTGTTAAGTCTACACTCTACACCGCTTTCACCCTCGGGCTGTATTTCTCAAGTAGCACCGTTTTTTTTTTAAAAAGGACTCGAATCTTCCTTCTTTACATCTCTCTACCAGAGAGTAAGGCGAGGGTGGTAGGTAGGTATTTACAAAAAAAAAAAAGTGGGTTATGAAGGAAGGGTTACACAAAATAAAAAACCTTGAAATAGTGGAACTCCTATATGCCTGTGTTTGTATGTGTCTATATGCGTGTTTTGTATGATGTGTCTATGTACGTTTGTATGTGCCTATTTATGCCTGTGTTTGTATGCGCCTATATGCCTGTTTCTATTTGCATATATCCTTGTTTGTATGTGGCTGTATGTGCATATATGCGAGTTTGTATGTGCCTATATGCGTGTTTGTATGCTCATATATACGTGTTATTGCCTATATGCGTGTTTGTATGTGTATTTGCGTTCACCGCGTTATGTAGTGTTTGGCTGATAGAAGCTGTGCAAGGTCAAAAAAAAAAGAATTCGTGTCTCCCCTCCCCCCCCTCCTATCTTTTGAGGACTGGGGGGGGGAAAGGAAGGACGCGGCCCACTGTACACGAGTTGCGCGGAACTACCGAAGACAACGAGAGAAAAAACAAAGAAATCTTTGTTTACATATGCGCTATTTGATGTCCAGGCGTAAAGTCGTCTAGTGCCATATTCTGTTCTATCTGGTTAAATACTGCTTAATGCTTGTGCCGTGCCGGGACTCAAAAACAGCGTAACCTCCGGGATGTGAATATGAGGCGGTGTGTGTGTGTGGGGGGGGGGAAACAGGTGTGTATGTGTGGGAGTTATGCTTGAATGAGTGGTATAGTAATGTTGTGATTGGGGGGGGGGTGGTGACGAAATATTTTGTTATCAACTGTGTAATTAAAAATAAAAACAAAAAACAAAAGAAAAACAACTTTGAAAATAGGAAATGAAACCCCCGGGACTGGCCGGGACAGGACAAACTGAATCCGGGTTTTCAATCCGCAACTATTTCAAGATTGAAAAGGTACCTCCTCCCCCCCCCCTTTTTTTTATTTTCTCCCCAGTGTCCTTCAAACTTGAGAGTGTCCTTGGCAAACATCCAATATTCAGTTCTTTCTAAAACAGAATGCACACATGGAAAATAACATACAGACATAAATATAAATTAAATTTTTAATGCTACGCGATTATATCTACTCACACATTGTATTTATATATTTAATTTTAACAATAACCTTTATTTAATGATTTGTTTAATCAGTTAATCAATCAATAAGTCAGTAAATCAAAACATTGTGTCACTGTGTGAGAAGTCCCCTGCAGATTGAGATGAATTCTCTAAGACAGTCTAAGATCATATAAACCCACCAATGGGACGGTCTTTATGGTGCCCTTCTTTCATCCCCACCATAGCCCGATAATGCACGGGAGATACGGGGCGGGGGGTAGGAGGGGGGGGGCTTCACCATGACCTGAAAAGGGCCCTTGGTTCTCACCGATGATCGAGTTAGGGACCTGTTACTAAATTGATTCATTGTCTTATTTCGGAATGATATGTTTCTCCAGATGAGTACATTTACTATGATAATTAGCACATGGGAAATAATAAAATCCACACACATTTAAAAGTAATTCATTTTTAACAAAACAATTAGTAGCAAATATGCGAAAAGTAGCGCCGTCTGCCAACCTAGAGTATGCTCAGGTTGACATTATAACAGTCAGTGCTTTTTTTTTTTGCAAAAAAAAAAAAATAGGTGCCGGTACTCAGTGATGGATTGCCTAACTTTTAACTACCAGTTCGCTGTTTCGCATTTTATATTTTAATTCTTATTGCGCGCAATTTTAAAATAATTCAATTTTAACAAATTTATAATATAATAAATGAATAATAAATGTTAGAAGTAATATTTTTTCCCCACATTGAAAAAAGGTGCCGGTACGCCGTACCGGTGCGTACCGGCACAAAAACAAACACTGATAACAGTTTTGTTTGATTATCATAACAATTACGCTGTTTACAGCCGTCTAAATATCAGCCTTGAAATAAAAATTAACCCGACTTTAATGTTTTACTTTTTTTCCTTTCAGGTCAAGATAATCAAATCGAGGCAGAGGCGCGAATCCAAGATTTCCAGCCCTTGGTTCAGACCAATTGCTCCCGTCTGCTGAAATTCTTTCTCTGCTCACTGTACGCCCCCATGTGCACTGAGCTTGTGGACGAGACGCTCAACATCCCGGCATGCAAGTCCATGTGTCTGCAGGTTAAGGCCAAATGCGAGCCCATCTTGCTGTCCTTTAACTTCAAGTGGCCAGATATGCTGGCCTGTGACAAGCTGCCGGAAAAATCCGATCCCCGTAACAACCTCTGCATGGCCGCGCCTAACGTTACGGAGGATCCGGAACAGGAAGCGGGACACGTCTCCGGGCCCAAGCTCGAGGTCCTGGACAAAAACTTTGACGTGAATAAAGACTGGAAGAGCCTGAAAGATAAATACAGTAAAGGCATGGGGGCCTATCCCCCTGTGACGACGGACAAGCCCAAAGAGGGGGGCCAGGGGGCACCGTACAACCCTTGTCCCCGCAGGTTCGTTCACGTGGACAACGTCCCCAAGTCCAACTTGACCTGCGCCCCGAGGTGCGACGTGGATGTCCTGTTCCGCCAAGAGGACAAAGACTTTGCCCAGATATGGATGATCGTCTGGTCATCCCTCTGCTGCCTGTCCACCCTGCTGACCGTCACCACGTTCGCGGTGGACACGTCCAGGTTCAAGTACCCCGAGCGGCCAATCATATTCCTCTCCGTCTGCTACCTCGTCCAGACCTTCGCCTACATCATCCGCGCCGCGACCGGGCCGGAATCGGTGTCGTGCGACGTGACCCAGGACGGCAGGACCTTCCGGATTCTGGAAGGCCTGGAAAGCACGTGGTGCATCATCGTCTTCCTGCTGCTCTACTTCTTCGGCATGGCCTCGGCCGTCTGGTGGGTGGTGCTGACCATCACCTGGTTCCTCGCCGCCGGTCGCAAGTGGGGCCAGGAGGCCATCGAGGCGCTGTCCAGCTACTTCCACCTGGCGGCCTGGGCCATCCCGGCGGTGAAGACGATCATTATCCTGACCATGAGGCGGGTGGACGGGGACGAGCTGACCGGACTGTGCTACGTCGGCAACCAGGACCCGGAGGCCCTGACCAACTTCATCATCGCGCCGCTCATCATCTACCTCATCGCCGGCTTCGTTTTCATCGTCGCCGGTTTCGCGGCCATGTTCCGAATTCGGAACGACCTCAAACAAGACGGAGGCAACACGAACATTCGGAAACTGGAGAAACTTATGGCGAAAATCGGCGTCTTCTCTGTTCTGTACACGGTGCCGGCGACCTGCGTAATCGGCTGCCATTTCTACGAGCGTATCAACTTCAAGAGGTGGCAGAAGCAGGCCATGAGCATGCCGTGTTCGCCGGCGGACGGTCACGTCATGTCGGCGCCCAACAAAGACAGCCAGGACTGCACGCTGGACCACTCCATCCCGACCCTGGAGCTGTACATGCTGAAGCTGTTCATGTCGCTGGCCATCGGCATCACCAGCGGCATGTGGATATGGAGCAACAAGACCGTCTCCTCGTGGAAGGCGTTCTGCTCCAGGAGGTTCTCCAGGCGGAAGTCCAACAACTTCAACGCCGAGTACCACCCGGCCCCCGTCATCCTGTTGAAGAACAGCGGCCAGCCCCACGTGCCGAAGCAGGGCAGTCACAGCGGTAGTAGCCACGTGACCACCACCACTACAAAAGTAATAGCCTCCAGGGTGTAGGTCAATGTGACATTTGAAAAAAAACATTTATTCACATTATTTTCACTGTTCATTGGATGCAGGCCATTCTTAGATGTTTTTTTTTTGTTCCATTATTGGGTGTTTATTTAAATCCCACAAACAAATTATTTAAAAAAGATGCATAACATAACAGACTCTTGGTTTGAATGAACAACTGTGTTTTGAACTGAATGACGTGTAAGTGGGTCATTGCGGGACCAGATCACTTTGACACATTAATGGAACTTGAATGAAGCATTTATTACGATGATCCATTTAGTCGAACTTTTATAGTGGGTGGTTTTTTATGATCATCATTGTTTTTATAGACACGGAAAGCATTAGTCTGCCTTTATCTTTGTCTGTATTACAGACACAACCGTGATTGGACATGCCATGCATTAGACTGCTTTGCATTATGGTGCGCACCATGTTGCACCACTAGGCACAGACGCTAAACCACATCATACTGAACATTGACTGAATTGTAATGACTAGAGAGCAGTTCAGGTTGTTGTTTTTATTTGCGTGTGTATGACGTGTTGATATGATGGAGGTCGAGGTCACAGGTGTTGAAGTCATTTCTTTCTCTCTTTTTTTTTTTTCGTACACCCACGTGACGTCAAAGCAGTCATATTTTAGTCATTGTATGTCATCTGTCGCATCAAAAGATCATAACTATTCGCTAATAAAACCTTCTGTTTTCCCCAAAATATATATTTTACATGAAATAATAACAAACATCAAAAAGCCCCACCCTTTCCCCCCCATCCCTTTCACTCCCTGAATGTCTATTTATGGCAACACGGAGGCGTTTCGTCAGACGGGAAGAAACGAGTTACTCGCTGATAGTGTTCAAAGACAATTCATAAAATGGAATATAAATGTGTATCCATGGGTGTAACCAGACGGGGGGGGGGGGCTGTACTCCCGCAGCGCTACATTTATTTTTTCTTTCTCCAGAAGCGTCTCCTGGGGTACTTTTTTTTAAAAACTTTCTAGTACATAAAATGGGGCAGCGTTTTCAGAGTCCGCCGCCGCCCCCTCCCCCCAGCCTTGTCCCTAATAGTGGTTACGCCACAGGGTATGAGCCTACTAACACCTCCTCCACTCCCTTCCCTCTCCCGTAAGCAATGACATCAGTGTTCATTATTATACTGTATTATTTGTTCCTTGTGCCATGTTCCTTGAACAGAATTTGTTATTATTTTGTTATGTTATGGGTTTGAAATAATTGAGTCTCTTTTTTGTTCTCTGGTGTAATCAGGCGATGCATTTTATAATCTTGCAATCACACGATGTGTTACGTAGACATGTGTGTGTGTATGTTTATTGTTTTGTAAATATTGTACATATTTATTATCAATCGGTTGATTTGTTGCGCTACAACACCAAGCAATTTATATTTTGTGCCACACACACACACACACCAAGCAATTTATTTCCGCTGTTGTGCGCGGCGGATTTGATTTCATTTCGGAGATAAGGGTAATTCATGCGTGTCTTACGTGTGACATGTGATGTGACATTCACGCATGACATTCAACGTTTAGACGGACAGCGTTTGGTCAGTTATAACGTTGGAAGTTTGTGGTCCCGTCCCACTGCACCTGGGAGTGTGACGTGGTCAGCACTTTTTAAGACAACACCATCACCACCACCACCAACCAAACCAAACCAACCATTGGTGGAGTATGACGTTTGTTAAAGCTGGTAATAGACAGCGGGGGACAGTTTGATGTACTGTGCTCCGCTGTAACCCTTCCCCATCGTACATCTCCGCTTCCCCTCCCTTCCCCCCCCCCTTCCCCGAATCCTCTACCAGCCCCTAACAGCTCCTCTCACCTAGACAGATTGATTCGATGTGAATAGTTCTAATTCCAGCCCCCCGCCGCTCCTCCCAACCCCTCCAGCTACCTTCCCCCCCCAGGGAAACATAATTTGGTCACGTCACTTAAGGACATTGCGTCACTTAAGGACATTGCGTCACTTAAGGACATTGCGTCACTTAAGGACATTGCGTCACTTAAGGACATTGCGTCACTTAAGGACATTGCGTCACTTAAGGACATTGCGTCACTTAAGGACATTGCGTCACTTAAGGACATTGCGTCACTTAAGGACATTGCGTCACTTAAGGACATTGCGTTTGAATTGATCCTCACTTCCCCCCCTCCTCCCTCCCTCCCCTGCTCAGATCAAAGAGTTCCGGGGAAATTAGGCGGAGTTTATTTCAGCGTGAGTAGTGGATGTATCTCACAGTATATGTGCACATATTTGTGTATGTTTGTTTGTGTGTGGGAGGCGCCAGAGCGCAAGTAATGAATGTATCTCAATATGTGTATGTATGTATGTGTAACGAATGTATATGTTAGTTTGTGTTTATTGTGAAAGTTGTTGAATCAGAGGACAGTCAGTTATGATTTGAGTCAAGAATTAAAATTCACACATTGTGTACACACTAACTAACCTGATCTTAAAATACAAGAGTTTGCATCTGTTACAACCCATTCACCCGCCCTGCTCACGGACATACACAGTGTCGTTATTATGGATACCCCCCCCCAAACCATTTTACCGTCAAAAGTCCTCATTGCAGTTACTATCAAATCTTGTGATTAGAAGTAGGAACCCCTCCCGACAATCTCTTTTTTTCCTATCCGAGTGTCCACAACTATCTTCGGAGTACTGCATGCCCCCCACCCCAAAGAAATTCACACGTCTGACCACAGTTGACCACAGTGTAGAAAAATAAATAAAAGCAGCATACCTGTCCCTTCATAATTAATTTACATTTTTTTTTTGCTTGCTGAAAATGGCGGTCACTTCTCCCCCCCCCCCACTCCTGCCAACCTGAAACTAAAAAGATCAATTAGTTTTTTTTTGGGGGGGGGTGATCACGTGATGTTTGGATGGCGTGGGGTGTGTGTGGGGGGGGGCAGAGGAGAGTGAGAATGGATGATGACGATATGTTTGCTGCGTGTGTGTGTGTGTGCGCGCATCACCATATTTACCTCATACACTGGCCAACAGTTGTTGCATTACGTATCAGCGTGTCAACATATCACATACATATATCTCAGTCGCAGAGATTATGTCTTGCCGTTATTTCCACGGCCAGTTCAGCCATGTCCTGTAAATATTTCACGCCGTGACCCCCTCCCCCCCACACACACACTCGACGTCCGAGAATTTTTCGCTGAGAATGTTGATGTACGCAGTAGCGGGCCTTAATGGGTGGCGACTTTTTCAAGAAGGGCCATTCGATACAGGCGTTTTTCGGTCGATATCTAGCCCACAGCTCTGGGCCCCGCATTTCATACTTGACCTGGGCCCCACACAATAAACAATTATTCTAAGGCCGGCCTTGGACTGTGTGTTGTGTATTTATCGTAAGCGTGCGTCTACAGTTTTGATGCGCACGAACCCCCCCCCCCCCGCTATTTTTTTTTGTGTGCATTTGTGAACGTGCATTATTTGTGTGTGATTGCTCATGTGTTTGTACGATTTGGTATACCTAATGGACTTATATAACGGAGAGGTCAGAAGTCTGAGCCACGGAGATAGACTTTTCTTTTCTCTGGTCAGATCGTTGGTTGTGTCTCGGTAAAGGCGGCTGGGCGTTGTTCTAGCCTCCTGAGCCCACAGAATTGCCATGGCTACAGATGTACCTGGCCCCGACGGTCTATATACCCTTTATAAGGGGGAAACTTGTTTCACCTGAGGTTACTCAATCCGGTATGAAAAAGTCATAGCTACATTCACTGATGCCCATAACATACCTGAGAAGCGGTCAGTGTGAAGAAATGCCCAGTGCGAGTGAAACAAATGTGTATAGTACATGATAGTTATAGCCCCTTTCACTGGTACATGATAGTTATAGCCCCTTTCACTGGTACATGATAGTTATAGCCCCTTTCACTGGTACATGATAGTTATAGCCCCTTTCACTGGTACATGATAGTTATAGCCCCTTTCACTGGTACATGATAGTTATAGCCCCTTTCACTGGTACATGATAGTTATAGCCCCTTTCACTGGTACATCTTAGTTTTTTTTTTTTATAACTATGTCGACTAAATTCTTTTTTGTTGGTTTTAAAATGAGATCAAATTGTGTTTTACACGCCTAGAACAGTGCAAATAGCAATACGTGTGTTCAACTTGATTATGTATTGTTGATTATTTTTAATTTTTTTTTTATTATTGATTGATATTTTGTCCTTCTCTTTGTTTGTTCGGCTAATAATTTGTGATAACTGTACATTTTGGACTTGATCGATGTTCACATGGGTTTTTTTTTTTTTATTTTAACTTTGTTCTTATTTGATTGTTGATTGTTTACATTGGATGTATTCATAGTTCTTTATTGATTGTTGATGGTTTCGCTTGCGATGAATAGATAATTCATTGTGTTAGATGCATCGTTTTATGTTACGCATAAATTATTTACCATTTGATAAATAAATCATGATCACCTAAATATTTTAATTGTTTTTTTATTTTTTTTAAAACATTATTTTACGAAGGGGTATAGGTTATATTTAGTGGGACGTGTGGCCGAGTGGTGGCCTGAGAGTCCTGGGTTCGATCCTCGGTGAGAATCATGGGAATTTTTCCAGGTGAAATGTGTTTCAAAGTTGTCCCACAAGTCCACCCAGCTTTAAATGGGTACCTGACTTTAAGTTGGGGAAGTAAAGGCGGCTGGGCGTTGTGCTAACCACACAATCCCTTCATATGCCGAGTTATAAAAACAGATGCATTTTACACTTCATCTGGCCCGTTAGGGCTAAGGGATCTTTTATAGGTTATATTTAAGTTATATTTTACCTTTAAAATATATTTTGAGAAAAAGAGTACTGGCTGATACAGTGTTCAAGGGGACGTGGATTCAAACGCTCCACTCTTAGCTTGAGGGTCCCTGGTTGCGATCTTCGGTGAGGCTAAAGTCCCACAATATATCTCCCGTGGTGTCTCCATGGCCATTGCACTATCGGCCATGGTCGGGATGACATAACGGCACCATAAAGCAACAGACCCTTGCCATATCTCCCGTGGTGCCTCCGTGGACATTGCACTATGGGCCATGGTTGGGGATGACAGAAGAGCACCATAAAACAACGGTCCCATTTGTGGTTATGGGATCTTTTAGAGATTTTATCTCATCCTTACAGGGGGACATCACTCACACGGTGTTCAATGACGTCTCATGAACAAAATGTAAAGGCGTCAACCAGTAGGGCCAGCGGCGTCATCCAGCGTACTTCATTTGTTTTTAAATTTTGTGTACTTATGATGGGGCAGCATTTCCAGAGTCCTTGCCACTAGTGCTAGTTACGCCACTGGGTATGAGCATAATAAGGCGCCCCACTCCCCCTCACGCAGCATACAGTTGGGGGACAACCTAAACCCCCCGCCCCTTTGTCAGGGGCCCCGATATATGTCGGCAGCTGTCTCCATCTATGTAAGCCTTGCAATTACTGAATACAGTGTTGTTGTTTTTTTTAAATCTACAACGCTTATGAAGCAATGACTGTCAGTGATGGGTCCCCTTTGTACAGGCCCCCCCCCCTTACAGACTTAAGGGCGGCACTGTTTGATAAAAACAACTCACAAATGTATGTGTCTGCATTTCTTAAGGCATTAAATCTGTCTACCCCCTCTCACCCCCTTTCCTGTCCCCATTTCACCACACCTTTTTATTTTTGTTTGACTTGCTAGCATTTCCTGGTGTTGTGTCCAGTGACCTGACGATTATCTCACATGGACCTAACGGTATTTCCTCCATCCTCATTCTCTCTCTCCACACCCCCTCAACCCCATTCTTCCGTCTCTCTCTCTCTCTCTCTCTCTCTCTCTCTCTCTCTCTCTCTCTCTCTCTCTGGCATTCGACATTTACCTTCTCATCAAGTCATATACTTTGGGTACATGCGTTGGTTGTGTGTCAAAGGTCACCGTTAGGGAAGTATCATCACACCTTCTTTGTTTGCTTTGACATGGCCTTGACATTCCCAAATGTTGTCTAATTGGCGGGCAGAAGATTTTTCTGATGAACTCCTGGTGAGACTGTCCAATGAAAAGTATTCAATGATCACCTTCTAGTAAGACTGTCCAATGAAAAGAATTCAATGATCACCTTCTAGTAAGACTGTCCAATGAAAGTATTCAATGATCACCTTCTAGTAAGACTGTCCAATGAAAGTATTCAATGATCACCTTCTAGTAAGACTGTCCAATGAAAGTATTCAATGATTCTAGTAAGACTGTCCAATGAAAGTATTCAATGATCACCTTCTAGTAAGACTGTCCAATGAAAGTATTCAATGATCACCTTCTAGTGAGACTGTCCAATGAAAGTATTCAATGATCACCTTCTAGTGAGACTGTCCAATGAAAGTATTCAATGATCACCTTCTAGTGAGACTGTCCAATGAAAGTATTCAATGATCACCTTCTAGTAAGACTGTCCAATGAAAGTATTCAATGATCACCTTCTAGTAAGACTGTCCAATGAAAGTATTCAATGATCACCTTCTAGTGAGACTGTCCAATGAAAGTATTCAATGATCACCTTCTAGTAAGACTGTCCAATGAAAAGTATTCAATGATCACCTTCTAGTAAGACTGTCCAATGAAAGTATTCAATGATCACCTTCTAGTAAGACTGTCCAATGAAAGTATTCAATGATCACCTTCTAGTAAGACTGTCCAATGAAAGTATTCAATGATTCTAGTAAGACTGTCCAATGAAAGTATTCAATGATCACCTTCTAGTAAGACTGTCCAATGAAAGTATTCAATGATCACCTTCTAGTGAGACTGTCCAATGAAAGTATTCAATGATCACCTTCTAGTGAGACTGTCCAATGAAAGTATTCAATGATCACCTTCTAGTGAGACTGTCCAATGAAAGTATTCAATGATCACCTTCTAGTAAGACTGTCCAATGAAAGTATTCAATGATCACCTTCTAGTGAGACTGTCCAATGAAAGTATTCAATGATCACCTTCTAGTAAGACTGTCCAATGAAAGTATTCAATGATCACCTTCTAGTAAGACTGTCCAATGAAAGTATTCAATGATCACCTTCTAGTGAGACTGTCCAATGAAAGTATTCAATGATCACCTTCTAGTGAGACTGTCCAATGAAAGTATTCAATGATCACCTTCTAGTGAGACTGTCCAATGAAAGTATTCAATGATCACCTTCTAGTGAGACTGTCCAATGAAAGTATTCAATGATCACCTTCTAGTGAGACTGTCCAATGAAAGTATTCAATGATCACCTTCTAGTGAGACTGTCCAATGAAAGTATTCAATGATCACCTTCTAGTGAGACTGTCCAATGAAAGTATTCAATGATCACCTTCTAGTAAGACTGTCCAATGAAAGTATTCAATGATCACCTTCTAGTAAGACTGTCCAATGAAAGTATTCAATGATCACCTTCTAGTAAGACTGTCCAATGAAAGTATTCAATGATCACCTTCTAGTGAGACTGTCCAATGAAAGTATTCAATGATCACCTTCTAGTAAGACTGTCCAATGAAAAGTATTCAATGATCACCTTCTAGTAAGACTGTCCAATGAAAGTATTCAATGATCACCTTCTAGTGAGACTGTCCAATGAAAGTATTCAATGATCACCTTCTAGTGAGACTGTCCAATGAAAGTATTCAATGATCACCTTCTAGTAAGACTGTCCAATGAAAGTATTCAATGATCACCTTCTAGTGAGACTGTCCAATGAAAGTATTCAATGATCACCTTCTAGTGAGACTGTCCAATGAAAGTATTCAATGATCACCTTCTAGTAAGACTGTCCAATGAAAGTATTCAATGATCACCTTCTAGTAAGACTGTCCAATGAAAGTATTCAATGATCACCTTCTAGTGAGACTGTCCAATGAAAGTATTCAATGATCACCTTCTAGTGAGACTGTCCAATGAAAGTATTCAATGATCACCTTCTAGTAAGACTGTCCAATGAAAGTATTCAATGATCACCTTCTAGTGAGACTGTCCAATGAAAGTATTCAATGATCACCTTCTAGTGAGACTGTCCAATGAAAGTATTCAATGATCACCTTCTAGTGAGACTGTCCAATGAAAGTATTCAATGATCACCTTCTAGTAAGACTGTCCAATGAAAGTATTCAATGATCACCTTCTAGTAAGACTGTCCAATGAAAGTATTCAATGATCACCTTTTAGTGAGACTGTCCAATGAAAGTATTCAATGATCACCTTTTAGTGAGACTGTCCAATGAAAGTATTCAATGATCACCTTTTAGTGAGACTGTCCAATGAAAGTATTCAATGATCACCTTTTAGTGAGACTGTCCAATGAAAGTATTCAATGATCACCTTTTAGTGAGACTGTCCAATGAAAGTATTCAATGATCACCTTTTAGTGAGACTGTCCAATGAAAGTATTCAATGATCACCTTTTAGTGAGACTGTCCAATGAAAGTATTCAATGATCACCTTCTAGTAAGACTGTCCAATGAAAGTATTCAATGATCACCTTCTAGTAAGACTGTCCAATGAAAGTATTCAATGAAACAGCTCGACGGAGTGGAGGAGTGTAATATTTAGTTAACCACCAGCTAACCAAATAGATCAGTATGCGGGGGGGGGGCGCTGGTTGGGGGGCGGGGGAGGAGGGGCTCTAGGAAGAGATTCTGAGATATGCGTGAGCCCTAGGCAGAAACTTGCTATAATTCAAAGAGGCGGCCCCTTCAGGGCGTCACCGTCACCGTAAGTTTTTTTGGGCCCCCGGGGGGGGGTAGGGGTTGGACGGAAGAGGAGCAAAATGTAAGGTTATTTGAAAAGAAATTTTTATGACAGTAACTCTGACTGGACATATAATTGTGGTGCATTCTTTTCTGTGTCGACATGTGCATTGGAATAGTTCATTTTAAATTGTTCACTTTGACAGTTCATTTTAAATTGTTCACTTTGATAGTTCATTTAAATTGTTCACTTTGACAATTCATTTTAAATTGTTCACTTTGACAATTCATTTTAAATTGTTCACTTTGACAGTTCATTTTAAATTGTTCACTTTGACAGTTCATTTTAAATTGTTCACTTTGATAGTTCATTTAAATTGTTCACTTTGACAGTTCATTTTAAATTGTTCACTTTGACAGTTCATTTTAATTTATTCACTTTGATAGCTCATTTAAATTGTTCACTTTGACAATTCATTTTAAATTGTTCACTTTGATAGTTCATTTTAAATTGTTCACTTTGATAGTTCATTAAATATTTCGACGATACAGGTGTTCATTTCAAATGAACTTCCATGGAACAGTGCATCAACATTAATTCAACCAGATATGCAAGACTTCCTCTTTAATCGGGCCATTGACTCTCTCTCTCTCCCCCCCTCTCTCTCTTTCTCTCTCTCTCCTCTGACTGCGCAAAAGCTGTTTGAATTATGGAGCACAAATTCAAGTCTTTAGGGATCTGACATTTTCTCTTTCCCCTACGCACACCCCCCGCCTCCCCACCCCAAGCCTTCAACTATTTATTCTACAACGGGGTCGACCTGACACGTGCAGGCCACAAGGTATCTGCCCAGGTCACGTGATCACCGCAAAGGTTCTCTGCATCTGACCAAAAGGTTTTATCGTCTTACCCCAAGTTCCATTATACGCCCCCTCGCACGCCCCATCTTTCTTGCATCCCCCCCCCCACCACCACCAGGGAGAAATTTTAAAGATTCATTGGCAACTTTTTAAAAAAATTTTTTGGTCTCATCCATCGTTTGTTTCCTCTCTCACCCCTTCAAGACTTCCATTTTTTTGTTTCCTTTCTCGACGCTTCCGGCCTGCGACAGAATGACGTCGACAATATGGTGGACGCTTCATGTATCAGCACGCGCATATGGAGGGGAGGGGCTTGGCAGGAGGGAGTGGGTGGGGTGGGGAATGAAAAGGGGGGAAGCGTGAGAGCATCCGTATTTTGTCAAACGTCTGTCTGCCGCTCACGGGGGGGGGGGGGGGGGGTTCCGGAGTTTACCAAGCCGAGCAGGTGATTAACATTTTGAGGACCGCTGGCCCAGCCAGATAAGATAGAGGGAGAGAGGGAGGAGGTACGACGGCCGCGAAGGCGAAATGACTCCCCGGCTCCGGAAACATACGTAATATTTGCGCACGTGTCGCCGACATACTGATCACGTCTGTTGACTCCCGGCGGAATTCGTGTGCGCGCGCGCGTGCGTGTGTGTCTGTCTGTATCTGTTTCCTTTAATGATATGCCCACTGGTGTTTTTTTAATGGAAATAACCGCAGCCGGCATGAAGGCCAACCAGATAAAGGCCATCGTTGTCAGAAATATCAACATGCACAGGGCGCCAAACTAGGAAGGGGGCGCCAAAAGGGCGCCGTTAATTGTTTTTTTACACTTTTCAGATTGGGAAGGAGGGCGCATTAGAAATGTAGCACGCAAGGAACCACCACCACCACCATCATAATTACCATCATCACCACCAGTGGCGCAACAAGGGGGGCAAATCATCAATACATATTTTACTATATAAAGTTACTAAAAAGACTGTCAAACTGTCTTTTTTTTTCTATATGTGAGCTCCCCCCCCCCAGCATTTTTTTGCTGGTTGCGCCACTGATCACCACCATCATACTAGCCACCATCATTTGTAGTCATCAGTGATACATCAACATTTGTAGCAACAGTTTTATTAGCACCATCTGTACCTACAGCACCATCTGTACGCATAGCACCATCTGTACCCATAGCACCATCTGTACCCATAGCACCATCGGTACCCATAGCACCATCTGTACCCCGAGCACCATCTGTACTCACAGCACCATCTGTACTTATAGCACCACCTGTACTTATAACACCATCTGCACCCATAGCATCATCTGTACCCACAGCACCATCTATACCCGACTATTGTTCTATATGTTCGGCAGACATGGGAACCTTCAGGTCCAAGCGGGGTCTCTTCCAGTGTTGATCTATTTATATTCAATCCGTTTGGTTCTAAGAAAGCCTCGATATATCCCTATGACTAGGGCCCCCCAAATATCTCCGAAAGTCGTTGCCTTGGGACCACCAAACGACCTAAAGTACGGCTCTCCCCCAGAACCGTTTGGACAGCATCGTGGGCCCCCGTTTGGTCAACTTTTGAATAGCACCCCCCCCTACCAACGATCCACCTACTCAAAAGCTTTAAAAATAATTGGCTAATTAGCAAATTGACCCAACCAATAAGTCGAGTCCGAAAAGACTTTTTAACCTTTTGAAAAATCAAATAAAGTCCACGACATGCAAGCACAGAAATATTTCTAACAAGTCTTCAAATTTTCATTTCACAAAGGTTGTTTTTTATATAGACGTCTCATTTAAAAACAAGCAATTAAGCCTGTTCCATTCTGGACACAGGACGTGTTAGCGCATTTTCATGTTATGTATCAGTACGTTTGTTAGCTTTCAGTAAATATTTGTAAATTTTGCAAATGTTTATAAATTCAATTTTGTAATGCATATATCTGTAAAAAAAATATTATAAAGACGTTTCTTCATATTTGAAAAAAAATCATTTTCTCTTAAATCTAACTACAAGTGGTTTGTGGTTACTGAAATAGGACTCATAATTGAAAACATTCGAAATTGTAGCCATTTAATCGTCCGAAAACTCCGTCAATTGTTGCATAGCTCTGATACTTTCAATTAAACTCAGAACACAAGCTTACTATTTCATTTGATGAGTTTCTTAATAAATCTTGGTGAAACTACGTGCTGCAGTATTTCGCACCAAATGAATGGGTTATTGAACGTACAAGATGTAGAATGGGGCCATATATATAATATATAAGCCCCTTAGGAGCCCTGAAGCCCGGCCCTCAGAGGTCCTATTGCAAAATGAACTTTTGATGTACAGTTGGCAGGCCAAGACCTACAAAATGATATATACATCATGGGTCTAGGATTTATGGTTGGTGAGATCTAGGGCGCTCCTTTGTTAATAAAGCTTATATAGTAAAAAACGGTACTTTAAAAGCCCCCTTTTACGGCCCTGAGAGGTCAGATCGCGAAATGGAAAAAAGTCATTTCTTGGCAGGCCAAGACCTACAAAATGATATATACATCATGGGTCTAGGACTTATGGTTGTTGAGATCTAGGGTGATGACAGACAGACAGACAGACAGACAAAACGGGGACAACAGAGCATTTTTTTTTTCGAAAATGCTCTAAAAACAACGAACAACATAAAATATGTACACACATTAGGTGAAAGTGGAAACCGTTTTTTGCATAATATTTTAAATGCTAACGATGTTTCAAAATATTTTAAAGGACGCAGAGCGCCCTCCGCCCCCTTTTTTTAAAAAAAAGTCCTTGACCTAGGTATCGGATGACCCTGCGGGCCACAACAAGAGACTGGAGTTGTTCCTCTTTGGTCACGTTATTTTTTTATTTAAATGATTTTTTTTGTACTTTCCAATAATCTTCACGTAGCCTGTGCGCACCGTCATTGGCCGAATGTCTACAAACATAGTGGGTGTTTAACCACGGCGGGCCATAGGCCGATTTGACCTATTGGTCCGAATTAGGCAGGGGCCCGCAATTTACATTTATTTTATCGTAATAGTTGTAATTTGTAAAAAAAAAATTTAGAAGATGGGACCCGCAAATGTCCGTTCAATGGGGCCCCGCCATTGGTAAGGCCGGCTCTGTGTTTAAAACGAGAAATAACAATAATTTCAAAGATGAACTTCTTGATAGTAGTGTTGTTTTCGTTGACGAAAACTAAAACCTTCGTTGACGAAAATGTTGAATTTTCTTCAACGAGAACTAAAACTAAAACTAAAATTAGCAGCAAGACTAAAACTAGACGAAAACTGAAATTATTACAGAAAAAACAAAATAAAAACTGAAACTAAAATATAGTGTTGCTTTCGTTCACGAAAACTAAAACTAAAACCTTCGTTAACGAAAATGATGACTTTTCGTCAACGAGAACTAAAACTAAAACTAAAATTAGAAGCAAGACTAAGACTAGACGAAAACTAAAATTATTACAGAAAAAACAAAATAAAAACTGAAACTAAAATATGACCTGGGACTAAAACAACACTACTTGATAGGACTCAATGTTTGTTGATACCATCAGTGTACGAGCACACCTGCTAGAGATTGGACGCGGCGATTATTATTTTCACTCTGAACTTGCAAAACACAGACTGGTTTTAAGTCTTATTTCATCCAATAGACTGAGCTCTATTTCATCAGTTTGTTTAATAGAGACGGACTTGGGTCAGCAGAAACCCTAATTAAAAAAAAAAGGATAAATTATTAAAATTTACTAGAAAGGAAACAAATAAATATTTCCTTAGATCATACAATTATTTCTAGACAGGGTCAGACTTAAGCCATTTTGACCGACTGCTCCCCGCGCGGCTGGCAGGGGCACCGTAATTTACATTTATATTAATAGTTATAGTTATTATTTGTAAAATAAAATTCGAAGAGGGGCCTCGCAAGCATCCGTTAAATTTTGCCGGCCCTGTTTATAGAAATAACATCGAATGAAAAAAAGCCGTATGTAATTTGTTTTTAGACTTTTCTGTGTACGAGAATCAATTAAAGAAATAAGACATGCTTAGAAGAAGATATATTCATGGTTTATATTACCTTAGTAAGTTCACTAGGGACGCTTCGAGATCTGCAGATCAAGACAGTGGAGTATCGAGCTTAACTCGCGCCCGGGGCACAATACCTCTTTAGCGCCCCCCCCCCCCATTTGAAAACCATATAATATGTAAAATATACCATTCGGCAACCCTTTTTGAGTAGCGCCCGAGGCATCATGATTAGGGAGCGACCGATAATCGGATCGGTATCGGACCGATATTGGCACTATCGGTTAATATCGGTCAGCCGATTGTTGTAGGGAGCGACCGATAGTTGAACCGGTATTGGCACTATGGGTTAGCTGTTTTTTGGCTTCCGATACATTGTTTTTTTTTCACAACAGAGTTGCAGAAAAAATCAATTCTATAACCAGATCAGACAAGATTAAAAAAAAAAGGGAAAAAAAAACCCGTAAACAGAAATTGTCACGTCTACATCAGAGATATGACCTTGAAACAGTAGGATTGGCATTTCTTAATTCTAATGTATGACATTGAATGATACAATTAGTGAACATCTGTGCGTATTTTTTGTTGGGATGGGAAGTTGGGGGGGGGGGACAAGACTTACGTGTGGGCGAATTGTCACGAAATATGACAGGGAAGGGGTAAGCATGTAGCACGAGAAAAACACGTGTTTGGCATTGTTGTTGATTAAAAAAAATATCGGTATCTGGGGGGGGGGGGGGATAAATAAGACACGCTTGGGCGAAGTGTTACAAAATATGTGAACATGGGTTGAAATACGTCATACAGCACGAGAATAACACGTGTTTGGCATTGTTGTTGCTTAAGGGGCTGTCCATTAATTACGTCAAAAAAATAGGGGAGGGGGGGGTCAGAAAATTTTTGACAATTGTTGACAAGGGGGAGGGGGGGAGGTCAAGAAAAGTTGACGTCAACAATGTTACTTTTTTAAATTTAATATAATTACTTAATAAATAGGAAAATTAAGCAGCGTTTGTAGTTCTGTGTTACACACTCGCTTAACATTCAGTATTTTAATTAAACTAACTATATTCCTACTAATTTTGCCACATAAACATTTTGGAGGCCACATTTTTTTGGGGGGGGGTAATCAAATGTTGACGTAATTTTATAGGGGGGTCTCTGGAAGTTTGACAAGCTGTTGACAAGGGGGAGGGGGGGAGGTAAAAATCGCCTAAAATTTGTTGACATAAATAATGGACAACCCCTAAAAAGAAAATATCGGTATCGGTAAAAATGCTGGGGGAAAATATCGGTATCGGACTATCGGTAAAAAGGCATATCGGTCGCTCCCTAATCATGATGCCCCCCCTTGCACCCCTTCCTCACTACGCCACTGGATCGAGATTTCAGAAACCAAAATAGATTGACGCAATTAAACTATGGCATTGCATTGCCAAGCCGGCAGTCAGCAGTTTTTGTTGCCAGTCTTACATCAACTTACAAACCAAAACTCCAACCAAACTTTTAATATGCAAGAAATAAAAAAAAAAAACTTGTTTTAAAATGGTTTATGTAACAAAAGATAAATCATTTTGCTCAGTAGATCACGTTCAATGTCAGTCAAGGTCACAGCAGCCCGTTGATGTCACGGGGAGAGAAGGGCGGGATGGGTGGGGGGGGGAGGAGGACGCACCTCACTGTCACAACATCTGAGGCGCGGTGTCACATGAAGAGAAGGTGACGAGTGGTGAGAGGTGGACGGTTCACGTGACGAATGGCCCTCGTCAGCTTTGTCATCCATCCCCCCCCCCGTGCTGACCTGGTCATGCATCAACCGCGGACCTTCCCGTCATCCCCCCGGGTTGAACAAGACGCTGTTGTTTTTTTTTGAGTCGAGGACGAAATGTTTTGACGACGTCAGCCAGGTGATAAACTGCCTGGTCGAGAGGGGGAGGGGGGATACTTTTGAAAATATATCGACCCAGGCGATGGGAAGGCGATGAACTTGGGTCAGATCTCAGCGTATACAGGGGCCACCGCAAGTGGGGGTGGAAGCCCTAACACCTGTCAGAGCCCTGGGTTTTTGAGAGCCTAGTAGATTTAAAAAATGTATTTTTATTTATTTTATATTGCTGGAAATTGTCTTAGTTTGCCATGGGGCCCCAGTTGTCTTAGTTTGCCGAGGGGCTCAGTTGTCTTAGTTGGTCGAGGGGCCCCAGTTGTCTTAGTTTTCCGAGGGGCCCCAGTTGTCTTAGTTTGCCAAGGGGCCCCCAGTTATCTTAGTTTGCCAAGGGGCCCTCAGTTGTATTAGTTTGCCGAGGGGCCCAGAATGTCCAGCTGCGGCCCTTGCAATACAATCGTTGTATGGTGTATTTGCTTAAATTGATTCGACTCATTACAATTTTGCAACGTTGTTTGTAAAACATGTCCAGGTTACATAATTATGTCATTATATAGGCCATGGGTGGCCACAGAATTAGGCCAATGAGGCCCGCATTAGGCCACACCTGATATATACTGTATTGTCTGATTCAGCGTATTCTAAGATAAATACACTTTTTTTTTGTCAATGCGTTATTACTCTGTTCGTGTAAATGTGTCCATTATTCTGTTCATGTAGATTTGTTCAATATTTTTGTTAATTATTCTGTTCATGTAGATTTGTTCAATATTCTGTTCATGTTAATTTTTTCATTATTCTGTTCACGTTACTACCATATGAAGATTTATCTCGATGTAAGATATTCATTTGATTTTCTCAATCTGTTGCAACCTTATTGCCACTTAATTTGAACTTATAATACTGTGCCACGTCTTAATGCCAGTTTGCACATGTTTACAAGTTTATTGCCAGATTTACTTCAGCTAATCTTATATTTATGCATGGATGTTTATATTCCTTTTTTAAAGAAAATTAATTCTGTTCAATACAAAAATATTGTAATGACGAAATGAACAAAAGAGATACTTCGTGTCTGTGTTGAGCAACCATTGTTTGACCACGGTTTGTGACATTTTTGAAAAAAATTATGGTGTTTTGTGACAGTTTGTTTAATGAATGAATGGTGTTTAATTGAGTCAATAGGTTTTAATGAATGGTGTTTGTGACATTTGATTTTGTCAATAAATATGCTTGTCCCATTTGACTTCATTAATGGTGTTTTAGTCAATATATTTTCATTATCGGAATTCGGCAATGAATTGTTTGAGAGCCTCGTTTTATTGTAAGAATTCTTCTGCAGTTCCAAAATCTATTTCATCACGTGTTGGTCAATCATTGGTCACTACTAGTGTGTCGGGGTGTGACACTAAGTCCAGTCAAAGCCTTCTTTAGATTTGTGAGGGTGTTGGTCATGTCTGAACAGCTGACCTGAATGTTTAGCAGCTGTCTTAAATGACGTAAAACTGTCATTAGCACGCGAGTTAGTGACATATAGTAAGGTTAGCTTTATCTGAGCCCGGGTACATTTTAGTCCTAGTGAAAGTAAGTGAGACAGTTCAATGTAAGACTTGGTGAAAGGCCGTCACATTGACCCACGGGCGTTAGGCCGTCATATTGACCCATCATGGGCGTTAGCCCGTCACATTGACCCATCATGGGCGTTAGGCCGTCATATTGACCCATCATGGGCGTTAGGCCGTCACATTGACCCATCATGGGCGTTAGGCCGTCACATTGACCCATCATGGGCGTTAGGCCGTCACATTGACCCATCATGGGCGTTAGGCCGTCACATTGACCCATCAAGGGCGTTAGGCCGTCACATTGACCCATCATGGGCGTTAGGCCGTCATATTGACCCATCATGGGCGTTAGGCCGTCACATTGACCCATGGGCGTTAGGCCGTCATATTGTCCCATCATGGGCGTTAGGCCGTCACATTGACCCATCAAGGGCGTTAGGCCGTCATATTGACCCATCATGGGCGTTAGGCCGTCACATTGACCCATCATGGGCGTTAGGCCATCACATTGACCCATCATGGGCATTAAGCCATCACACTGACCCATCATGGGCGTTAGGCCGTCACATTGACCCATCATTGGCGTTAGGCTGTCACATTGAAGTTTTACCATGGCGTGATGTGACACTATTCATAGCGACGGGGATCAATTTTCAGTGCAAACAATTTTTATGCAAAGTTAAACAGCGTGGATTATAAGAAACCTGTTTCTATGTAAAGCGTTTGGCTCTAATCAGATGTATCTTTTTTAAGCAACGTGAATAAATTATTGCCAGGATTAAGTCTGCTGAAATATTTTCATCACGATGACAGGGAACACAGGAGCGTGCAGTGTGCTACCGGACGACTTCAAAGGTTTTTTTTTAATCATTTGTGAATTTTTTTTTTTACTATTTTTAGCTATGAAAAGGGCGCCGAAGTTCAGATAGACCAGGGCGCCAGCAGTGGAGGTCTTTTTGTGTGTGTATGTGGCGAATGAGGGCAACCACCCACAGGACCCGCACACAAGTGGCCCGATTGATAGAAGCGATTTTTTACGACCTTAATATAATAGTTACAGTTCTAGGCCCCGCATTGACACTCACCCATGAACCCCCCCCCCCACCATTCCCAGATTCCGCGAGTATATAAGCCATTAAAGAGTAGAGAGGCCCTAACGAGTATGGAGGCCCTAACGAGTATGGAGGCCCTAACGAGTAGAGAGGCCATAACGAGTAGAGAGGCCCTAACGAGTAGAGAGGCCCTAACGAGTAGAGAGGCCCTAACGAGTAGAGAGACCCTAACGAGTAGAGAGGGCCTAACGAGTAGAGAGGCCCTAACGAGTATGGAGACCCTAAGGAATATGAAAGGCCCTAACGAGTATGGAGACCCTAACGAGTAGAGAGGCTCTAACGAGTAGAGAGGCCCTAACGAGTATGGAGACCCTAACGAGTATGAAAGGCCCTAACGAGTATGAAAGGCCCTAACAAGTATGAAAGGCCCTAACGAGTATGAAAGGCCCTAACGAGTATGAAAGTCCCTAACGAGTATGAAAGGCCCTAACGAGTATAAAGGCCCTAATGAGTTTAGAGTGTAAAGGTTGATCTATGACCAATCAATTAATTTCGGTCTCTCTTTTATTCCGCGGTAAATGCATACAAGCCTATATTGGTCTCGGTTTAAGTTTCAATGCATCAGGTAAAACAATGAAATAAAACCTTGAGTGTCCAATGATTTTTTTTGGTTTTAAAATTACAATATTTGTTAAGATGAAAAGGATGTCGTACATTATCGCAAATATTCAGATAATTTCTGGCGTCACGATGTCGGCAAGTCAATGGGTTGGTTTATCTAGAGCAGCGGTTCCCAAAAAGTGCGGGTCGCGGACCACAAACTTTCAGGGTAGGTCGCCACTTAGCATGGAGTTACAATTACATGATTACACATGCGTCAGTGCATTGTTACGATGGTAAGTCTCTGTGAGTCACACGACAGAAACAATGGCGTAAAAATCTATACGTACTATAAATTACTATTAATGACGCGATGGATGACGCAACTGATGACGCAATTAATTACGTATTTAACCTCTCTCTGTTTTATCGTAGTTTACATTTGTATGTGGGTCGCGTGATTCAACTGTTGGTCTCGAAACCGAAAACTGTTGTCACATCTGGTCGCGAAGCGTAAATGATTGAGAGCCGCTGATCTAGGAAATGTCTCTCTCTCTCTCTCTCTCTCACACACACACACACATACGCGCACAAACACACCACCTTTTAAAAATAGATCCAATCAATAACAGTTTTGACCTTGCATGACGATGACATTTGATATCTGCCCAGTAGGTCGACTAGGTGTTGCATATGTATGTGAGCCTAAATCTTTTTATGTTGTAGGTGAGTGTGTGTGTGTGTGTGTGTATGTGTGTGTGTGAAGTCCCTGTAAGGATGAGATGAAATCTCTTAGATCCTATGAGCCACTAATGGGACGGTTTTTATAGTGCCCTTCTTTCATCCCCACCATAGCCAATAGTGTAATGGCCGTGGAGGCACCACGGGACCTGAAATATCCATTGGTCCTCACCGGGGATCGAACCAGGGACCCTCAGGTCGACAGTCGAGCGCTTTACCACACGACCACCAGTCCAACGTTTATGTTTGAGTTCATGGGTTCCAATCCCAGGTAGTCCCCCAGTCACCAACCCATGTCCCCCGTGGTGCCTCCGCTGTCAATAAAGGGGGGGGGGCTACACATAGTTGCCCCATTGGTGGCCTGTAGTGCTGTGTGTTAGAGCGATAGAATCAAAAGACGGGCATCTCAACATTATCCGGATTTTCAGTATAATATACACAGTTTAACATTAACGTCTACATCAACTTACAATTTATCAATTTCCCTTCATCAACTTACCTTCGTCAGCTTACCTTCATCAACTTACCTTCATCACCTTCCCTTCATCACTTTACCTTCATCAACTTCCCTTCATCACTCACCTTCCCTTCATCACCTTACCTTCATCACCTTCCCTTCATCAACTTACCTTCATCACTTTACCTTCATCAACTTACCTTCATCACCTTCCCTTCATCACTTTACCTTCATCAACTTACCTTCATCACCTTCCCTTCATCACCTTCCCTTCATCACCTTCCCTTCATCACCTTCCCTTCATCAATTTACCTTCATCAACTTACCTTCATCAACTTACCATCGTCAACATACACTACACGAAGGCCTTGAACCACCAAAGATAAACACAATATTTACTTTCATAAGCCCTGGTGTCATTTCTTTTACAATTTGCCGCCAACCCCCTCTCCCCCCCCCCCAACTTAATTTTGAAAGGTCCTAGTAAAATGACCTGACTGCTGTTTATGTGAGAGACCGGAGGGGGGGGAATCTGTGGGGAAAACAGAGGGGGGGGGGGAGAAATGGGATCAAACTCTTGAGCTGAGATAGATATTTAAAAAAAAAATTAAAAGCCCCAAATGAAATTGTTCCTCAGTTGGGGACTGGGGGTCAACAAGGGGGGAGGGGAATGGGCGGCCAGTGACGTAATTTACAGTCTGGGTTGGGGGGGGGAAGAGATGTGTGAGTGTGTGTCAAGGTCGAAAGATGAGAGGAAGAAGAGGTTTTTAAATAATGATGTGGGACATTGGGGGTGGGGGGGGGGAAGTGGGGTAGCTGTTCACGTCAGTTTGTGAAGAATGGGTATTGTGGTTTTCAGCATCGCGTGGATAGTAAGATCTTACCCAGAGGAGATGTTTACTTGGGCAACTGGGGTTTGGGGGGGGGTAATTACCAGAGGGAGGAGATATTCCACGAATGAACCTGTATGTGATGGATTGACCCACTCAAGTGTTTAAGTTATTGTCCTTAAGAAAGGGTTAAAAAGGGGAGAAAAAAGAAAGTGTTCATCTTAGGATGCCAGAGAAAAAAAGACCGTGCTGTGATGGATTGATTATATTATATTATAGATAACATGATCACATTATATTATAGATAGAATAATCATATTATATTATAGATAACATGATCACATTATATTATAGATAGAATAATCATATTATATTATAGATAGCATGATCACAATATATTATAGATAAAATAATCATATTATAATATAGATAACATGATCACAATATATTATAGATAAAATAATCATATTATAATATAGATAACATGATCACAATATATTATAGATAAAATAATCATATTATATTATAGATAAAATAATCATATTATATTATAGATAAAATAATCATATTATAATATAGATAACATGATCACAATATATTATAGATAAAATAATCATATTATAATATAGATAACATGATCACAATATATTATAGATAAAATAATCATATTATATTATAGATAAAATAATCATATTATATTATAGATAAAATAATCATATTATATTATGGATCAAATGGCCATGATATAATGTTAGTGAAAATATTCACTTTACAACAGTTAAAAAATTACTTCAGATAATAATATCGTTTATCGTGATTTAATTTGAACGGAAAAAAAAAAAACCCACACAATGACGTCATCAATTTATGCGAAGTGCTGTTGTGCCCATCATATTTCAGCCTTTAGTCGTGGGACACTTGAATTTTTGCTTTCTCTAAACATCACCCACCGGCATGTCTTTTGATCTGATACCTCCCCCCCCCTGCCCCCACCCTCCACTCCCCTGGCGTGACTAGCGCTGTGTCTCAATTTAACACTTAATTACATGGTCAGTATATCAAATTCAACAGATGGTCACACACCACCACCACCACACCACCACCACCACAGCTCCGTTACGCGCTACATGCTGGTAGCCACAGTGAACAGTTTAAATGAAACTGCTAAGGTAGCCTTTGATGTGACAAATTGCTTTTTTTCCAGCCTAGCCGCCTGATGTCACCATCTCGATTTGTCAACTTAACGCTGTCACAACAAAAAGTGGTTGTGACATTGACGCTGCATCATTTTGACCCAGGGGACGTTCTTAGGTGAAGGGGGTAGGATGAGGGAGTGAGGGAGGGAGCAAAAGGACTTGGCAGCAGAGGCGACCTAAGAAGCAGAGTTAAATTTTGTAGAGGTTGAAAATGACTTTGAAATGCGAGGTGGGGGGGAGGGGGCTAGAGACGTGACTTAGGGCAGAAAGGAAGCGAGGGGCTAAAGTCAGTCAAGCAGGAAAATTTATTGTCCACTTTCACATTGGACATCGTCCTATCTGTGCGAACTTTGAGAGGTTGAGGCCCCAATTACTTGGGCCGCCGCTGCAGAGATGAAGAGGAAAACGTGGAAAATGTGCTAATTGAGGACCTATGAGGATGGACGTTTTCTGTCACGGTAGAAAGACCTCTGAGGACGGACGTTTTCTGTCACGGTAGACAGACCTCTGAGGATGGACGTTTTCTGTTACGGTAGACAGACCTCTGAGGACGGACGTTTTCTGTCACGGTAGACAGATCTCTGAGGGTGGACGTTTTCTGTCACGGTAGACAGACCTCTGAGGATGGACGTTTTCTGTCACGGTAGACAGACCTCTGAGGGTGGACGTTTTCTGTCACGGTAGACAGACCTCTTGAGGATGGACGTTTTCTGTCACGGTAGACAGACCTCTGAGGGCGGACGTTTTCTGTCACGGTAGACAGACCTCTGAGGATGGACGTTTTCTGTCACGGTAGACAGATCTCTGAGGGTGGACGTTTTCTGTCACGGTAGACAGATCTCTGAGGGTGGACGTTTTCTGTCACGGTAGACAGACCTCTGAGGATGGACGTTTTCTGTCACGGTAGACAGACCTCTGAGGGCGGACGTTTTCTGTCACGGTAGACAGACCTCTGAGGATGGACGTTTTCTGTCACGGTAGACAGATCTCTGAGGGTGGACGTTTTCTGTCACGTAGACAGACCTCTGAGGGTGGACGTTTTCTGTCACGGTAGACAGACCTCTGAGGGTGGACGTTTTCTGTCACGGTAGACAGTTCCTGTTCAGCTTCTGACATATAAAGCCGTTCGCATTGATTGATAAATCTGGCGGATACGTATTGCCCCTAATGTTAAAAAGGGCCCCCTCCTTTGTCTGGTTATTTAAGCGTCAACCTAGGTGTCTACTAGTTTTAGAAGAAATGCTGTGGGCCACATTCACATTATTGCAGGGCCCACACTGCTGCCAGTCCCACCCTCGGGACTGACAATGAGAGCACTTGTCAGGGGCCAAGGGTTAAATGATTTAATAGCTTGGACGGGGTTAACGGACCGCCTTCATGAAAAATTATTAAGGGCACAAGATTTTTTGTCATGGGTCGCCTATAGCAGCTTTGCTTAGGGCCCCCAAATGTAACTTTCAATTGGGCCCCCAAATGTTACTTTCAATTGGGCCCCCAAATGTTACTTTCAATTGGGCCCCCAAATGTTACTTTCAATTGGGCCACCAAATGTTACTTTCAATTGGGCCCCCAAATGTTACTTTCAATTGGGCCCCCAAATGTTACTTTCAATTGGGCCCCCAAATGTTATTTTCAATTGGGCCCCCAAATGTTACTTTCAATTGGGCCCCCAAATGTTATTTTCAATTGGGCCCCCAAATGTTACTTTCAATTGTGCCCCCAAATGTCACTTTCAATTGGGGCCCCCAAAAGAACCTTTGCATTGGGGCCCCACAAAAGAACCTTTGCCTAAGACCGCCTTAAGTACCATACGTTTAAACCTCAAAAAAACATATGATGTTCAGTTAAACTTTGACCCATGACGACAAATGTAACGTCCGTCCTGACCTGTTGTTTTGTATTTACGAAAAAAAAAATCATTCCTTACTTTTAACTTTGAATTCTCTCCCCCTTCTTTTGTTCTGTGTGTCACGTTTATTTTCAGAGGTGTCGCTAATAGGGGGAGAGGGGGGTTCCTAGCACAAAATGTTGGAGGGGGGGGGAACCCACACTGTTCTATCTCTAGTGTAGCACAATATTTTATTTGATCCTCTGTGTGTGTGTGCGTTTGTGTGTGTGTTTGTGTGTGTGTGTGTGTGTGGAACAAACTTGAGTGGGATAAGACCAATATCCAGTTTTTGGTTGGAACTATAATTATTTGATGATCAATCAGGCAATCAATCAGTCATTTCTGGCCAGTGTGTGTGTGTGTGTGTGTGCGCGCGTGTGTGTGAGGGATGTCAATGTGTGTGTGTTTGTATTTTGTTATGTGTGTGTATTTGTGTATGTTTGTCTATATATGTATGTATGTTGTGTGTATTTGATTATGTGTGTATATTAGGGTGATGACAAAAAAAATATTTTTATGAAACCACTTGCAATCGAGGAACTTTTATGTGTAATTTAAGAATATCAATTGCATTTTTGATTTTTTTTTAAAAAGTTCCCCCTCCTCCCCCTTTTTCGGAAGAAAAAAGTGGAAAAATATTTCTTTTTTCAAAAAAAAGGACATTATTTTTTTTAGCTTAACTCAAAAGAGTAATAATAATAACTAATCAACTTTTATTAACAAATAAGATACAGATCAGTTAGTAATATGTACAGAATGTACAAGAAATGTTTAAAACATATTTTTTCCTATGAACTTCAGATTCAAAAATTGAAATTTTCTCGATTTTGCATGAAGTTCCTCCATCAGTTTCACAGCACGTTCAGCAATTTGGTTAGATCTGGGAATGTCAATTAATGACTTTTCGACTGACCAATGGGTCTTTAAACACTTAATTGCCTTCTTGCATTTTATCCTGATGAGTGAGGTAAACAGTTCATTGAAGGACGCTTCATTATAGTGTTGAGAATGGAACCAAGCATTTGCCCATTCGTAGCAGATGAAGTTGCAGGCAGGATTGAGGATGTTGCGCCACTCTGGTATCAGAAAAAATGATATAACAGTATATATCGCACGTGAGTTCCATCTTGCCTGGTGTAAATTTGGTAGTTTCTTCCAGTTGATGCGAGGCCAACGTGAAGTTGTTTTGTAATGACGATATGCCTGACATAATTCATATAAGAACTTGAAATCATCTCGCCATCCAGGGTTCTCGTCTGTGCTAACATCATCTGTCGCAACGAGGCGGTAATCAGCCTGAAGAGTGACATAGTTTTGTGTTAATTGGTCAATGAAGGAATAGTTGAGTTTTGGTTTGCTCGTTGGCTCTTGGATAAAAAAATTCATGACATGTTTCAAAAGGAGGTCGAGTACATGGTGCTGACACCCAATATATTGTGGCTTCTGAAAGCCCTTGCTCAAGACATCATCCTGTATGAGCTTTACAATCCCATGCAAACGACCAGTATTTACTGCGGTCGTGTCGCATATTATCATGCCAATATTTTTCCAAGCATCATATTCATCAAGTAGCTGATGTAGTTCCTTGTGAATGGCCGCGGCAGAACCACTCTCACATTTAATAATACCAAGTTTGGTTTCGGTTGTCATATTTTTCAGCAGAACTACTTGATACTCTTCCCCTTGAACTCTTTTACCATCAAACTGGAGACAATAGAGTTCTTTGCTTTGAAGTTTTTGAACAATTTTGGTTTTCATTTTACGTCCTACAGAGATTACTCGTTTCCAGAAACCCGCCTGACTTGGAACTGGCACATCGTGACCCTGTTCAGCAATGGTTGCAAGAACATCATATGCTTTATGTGTAGAAATGTTGTTTTGCAGTACTAGCAAACCCGCTGTTGTAGTGCTTGCTCTTTGGTATTTCGGTTTGCATTCAGGAGAAGATGACGTGGAAGAATAGGTTGGCAAGTCGGGTGAAGAAGCAGAGGTTTCAGAATCCGAAGATTCTGAGACAGTTGTATGTGTTTGTATAGGTTGCGATTGAGAAGAGCTGGCTTGTGATTGGGTTTTTGATAGTCGGATTCGTTTTCTTGGGTGGATTGATTCCAAAGGGGCTTGTTTGACCATTGAATAACCAATCTTTCCTCCACTCTTAACTTGCCTCTGGTAGAGTTCTTTATCCTCCGTGCTTTTCCATTCTCCATTAACGTTGGTGACATCAAATAACTGAGAAAGTGTTGTAGTAAATTTATCAGACGGATTCTTTTTGTTTTTGTCATATAAATCAATCAGGCAATTGAGTTTCTTTCTGATGAGTGCGCTGGATAATAGTGGAAAGTCTAGAATTTCCCTCCAAAGCAATTCTATATCCGTAATCATAATTTTGATTCGATCCAGTCGCCGTTTCTGGCTATTGAACAGAAAAGTGAAGTTTCCAAGAATTTGACGGTTTGTAGGCATCCGTGTGAGATTGTTTAGCCTATCTGTCTATCTGTCTAACAATATGTCTTTCTATCTATCCATGTCTATCTACTTTCACTATCCTGACAGTAAGACTTGCAATCTTGCACTGAAAACGAGATAGTTTATCCAAAATATTCAAAAATATTCCACAATGTTCTAAAATATTCCAGAATATATATTATATATTTGCACCTGAAACAGAAAATAAAAAGAAGTTATAACAATAATGAAATAGTTATATATTGTGAACTCACCCCAAGCTGGGGCGAGTTCAAACTGCGCGATATGTGAACGAAAAATTAAAAATAGGGGGAACTTTTTTTCAATTTAAAAAAAAAAATTACTGTTGCTACTGTCATCTACATATAATTGTTCCTCGAATGTGAGGGGTTTCAGTTTCGTTACGAAAAATAATGAAAATAGTTATCACC